>JAHWFO010088329.1:0-26239 GCA_023313115.1 Rhysida immarginata | reverse complement strand
CCATAGCAATAAATGTCACTTCCTTATGAGGCCTATTACCATCAATCACTTATTTTACGTTATCATTATAATTACATGTAAATATGAAAATTAGTATTATAACTATAAAATAATCTAATCTCATTTCTCGTCGAATTATATATTCGGGTCATCTATTTGAAATGTGATCTCTTTTACAGGTATTAATTTTTTTTAAAAAAAATGAAGTAATGGCTGTAGCATTCATACAAGTAGGGACTCCTCTCATTGTGACAATCAATTTACGTAGATGAATAGTTTGGCTCTGATAAGCCATTGTTGAGTTATAAAGGTTTTTTATGAACCCCCCCCCCCCCAACTCCCGATAAGTTCCCAAAATTTGTTTTTCATTTTTTTTTAAAATTTCCATGACAAAGTGGAAGGGGCTGTGCGAATGTTCCGTTCCATCAGTTCAATTTATTATATAAGAGACTAGGTGATATACCCGGCGTTGCTCGGTTTTGTTTGTGTGATGAAATTTGGATGGAGTTTCCCTTGCGCCATCTCTTGAGGAAACAAACAAACATAAACCAAGATATATTTTATTTACCCCCACCCCCACCCTTTGATGACATGTAAACCTTACTCTGAATCTAATGAACATATTGTGCGAATATGAGCTCAATTGGATAAGTGGTTCAAAAGTTTTTAGAACATTTACAGACGCATCTTGAACCTGAATTTTTATATATAAAGATTATTTCAGTAAAAACTTGAAAAAACATTATGAAAAAAGCAAGTTTCTGCATATAAGTTCTAGTAAAGAGTTCAACGTAGATTTCAAACATGAAGAGGATATTCAAAATATAATTTCAAATATGCTGTAATTACTTATGTGAAAATTCCAGTATTTGCAAGGACGTTCAACGCGTAAATTTCAAAGATGAGTTTTCCATGGAACATTGAAGAAATTATTTTTAATACGTTTGGAATCCTTCTTTGGACGTCGTTGCAAAAACTAGATTATTCACATGTGAGACATTGTTTTTTTCATGTTTTTTCAAAATTTAAGCGAAACAATTTTTTTTAATTAAAAAGTGTTAAAACTTTTTAAAGTCCTCCAATATTTTTATTTATTTGTTTTATCATTGTTAACGATAAAAAATTAATATTCTCGTAGTAGGAGCAAGGTATTGGATATTTTAAAAATAAATTCTAAATTTTTCTTCCGAATCTATCTTTATCTTGTCATATATTATGCATTTACTAAGAGCGCATAAATTTCGCTGAGGTAAGGAAATTTTATCTACATTAATCTCCATGTCACAATGCCATTCAAATCCGAGGGCGTGTACTGAATTTTCTTTTTCTCAAAATGAACTTTATTGGTTTCTGGAGAAAAAAATAACAAACCTTTTTCATTTCCTTCAACATGATGAATATGTGTCATCAGTTCATTGCAATCCATTTTTGCTTCGATTCAATAGACTTCAAAACTATCTTGGGAATAGCCAAAATAACTGAAAAATATTATTTGGAAGAGGATTTTAAGTTTAAAAATAAGTTTTCTGAATCAAATGATAAATGGTGTGCCTTAAAATCTCCCTTGATATATCTACTATTCATACAGTATTCTATTGATGGATATTGAGCTATCATATTGATACAGTAAAACCCCGTTACAACGTACCTCACTTTAACGTACATTTCAAAATAACGTACTAATTTTACATCCCCTTGGTTAAATTATCGCTTCAGTACAACGTACATCGTTCACATGTCTTGCACTGATTGGTCAATGCAGCCCATGCGAAAGTTGCAAATGGGCCAATGGGCTAATTAAGCTGCGTTCACATTTCATTGCTTGGTCAGTATAGCATATATAAACCCGGAAATCTCTGCATGCTACTCAGTCTAGCATGTTCGATTGTCGATTGTCGCTGAGTTAACGGATTCAGAGATTCTGGAGATGGGACATAAGCAAAATGAAATTCATAGCGATCAGGAAGACGAAGATGAAAATGGCCATTTAGAACCAGAGGTAACGCCCGTCTCAACTTTGGTAGCAATGGAGGCTATAAAAAGCTTACGAAATTATTTTGCACAGCATAGCGGTGCACCAGAAACATTTAACTTCACAATGTCAGATATGGAGGAATTTTGGGGGAGGCAAGTTATAGAAAAAAAGCAGACGGCCATTACAGGTTTGTTTTTTTTTTAATTAATGAAATGCTACATATTGTATATGCTATAGTGTATTTGTATTGAATAAAATAAAATGCATTCATGTGTTCTTATGTTTTTCTATGAATATATGCATTTTTCACAAGCCCCCTCCCCCCCCCTCCAGTTTCAGTATAACGTACACCTCAGAATAACGTACAAAATTCCAGGTCCCTTGAAGTGCGTTGTAACGGGGTTTTACTGTACTCCTTATCGCAACTCATAGCGCAATGAAACTCTCTCTGTTTAAATATTGCTAAGTAATGAAATTTACATGATTCTGGTATTGCTGGAAATAGAGTTAAATAATGTTCATTATATCAATACTGTTCAATAATAAAAAGGAAAAAGAACTTAGATAAGCATTGTGGCAGAATATTTATTAGGCTAACGCGTTTAGGTTAACACAATCTTAACACAAGATAAAGACAGGTGACGATAGACAAGGTTTTGTGAATGATTTGTACAAAGTTTCAGAATATCTTCCAGGAATCAAAACAAGCAGAAAATATCGTATGAACATGGGGTCAAAAACGCTTCTTTCTAGAGTTATAACGGTTTGAAGGTGTCCAGTAGTAGAAGAAGAGTTACGACAATTCAAAGAACCGGAGGCCATTTTGAGGCTTTGCTATAAGCATTTGCCTTGTTATATCGTTGTTATAGCATTGCCTTTGACAACAAGTGGATTGTCTTGTTATATTGTAGAAATAAGTCATAGTCTGCAACTCCTATATGTTTGAATGTTAACTTCCTTCAAACCGTTATAACTCTAGAAAGAAGCGTTTTCGACCTTATGTTCATATGATATTTTTTGAAGAAGATAGAGGCATTACAATACATTTTTTTTATAGGAGAAATGGCTAACAACTGGGTTCGCCTTTTAAACCTGGGTTCTTCAGATTGTGATGATGATGATAATAGAAGCTGGCTTTTTTTAAATTTGAAATTAGATATTGTTTACAATAAAGATGTTAATTACAGTTTAGCCAATTTGTAATCTCTTGAGTTTGGAAATGGCAAAATAAACGAAACGGTCGTCAGTCACTAAATTAAATACAATAGAACCATCTTTTGTGTCGCCATCTTTTGGGAGCATTGTAAAAGTAGTGTTTTTGATTCCTAAACATGAATTTTTACTAGTATTAAGTACCGAAAGGTGCTTTATGCTATCATTGTGGGGAAACGTGTCTGTCAGTCTGTCCGTCCGTACGACACCTGGTATCTGATTTAGGGGAACCATTATATTTCATTGGAACTTTATTATATGGCATTTTATATAATAAACAACTTGGAATGATGTGTCATGAATGAATATAACATCAAATTACTGATAGTCGAAATAGGATTAAAGGCACCTGGTTCATTGGAACTTTCAATGATAAGATATGGCATGCAATATATCAAACATCTTGGAAAGACGTGTAATGATGAATACAACGTAAAGTTATTGATAATTCAAATTTGTTCAAAGGTTCGTGGTTTAATGGTATCATTATGGTCCATTAGAAACTTTCAGTGTTAACATAGGGCAGTTGAAAAATAAGGTTTCGCGACTGGTTTAGTTTAGAACTTCGGTACTTGGTTTTGTCATTCCTTAATGGTTTATTAATCCTAATCTTTTTTCATGTACTCATTTTGGCTGTGCATTCAAATTCAGATGAATCAAAATTTCTTCGAATTCGAGCCCGAGCAACGAAAAAAGCTTTCAATTTAAATAGAAAAAATTCGTGCTGAAAACTTAAAAAGATTTCTTTTAAAAAGCTCCTAATGGTTAGCGTCTCCAAATAACGCCCTTTAGCAGAATCTAAAACATGTATTTTTTCTATAAAAATTCTAAACTTTTTTCATGTGTTCCTTCTCTGAATACTCACTCACAGAAATTGCAACATTTCATCAAAAAAGAGCCCGAGCAATGCCGGGTAAACGGGTGGTAATAATAATAAAGTTAAATAATAAACGAAACTTTCCAATTTATGCAGAATGAAATGCATGTATCAATTTATATATCGCTTATATAAATATGCTTTAAAATACGTAAATATATGTGACAAAGCTAGTTAGACCATTTTCGTCTGTAAATTCACTGCTAGTACTACGAGCAAGTGCAAATTTTCTGCTGCAAGCTCATTACAAGCTAAGGGAGACCATGTAATGTGGACCAACGTGTAAGTCGAAACAGCCTTGTTTTGCACAATTGCACGTCAGCTGGCGCCAGTCTCCTTTTTGAAAAATTATCATAGCCCTTCCTAGAAGCGTATGAAAAACACGGGTTTTATTGCTTGAGTTATTGGTGAAAATATATCAAATTTTCTCTTTTGGTACGGTCTGAAGTTACTTTGAGGTAAGATAGTAACGTGAATGTAACTAAAAATATCAGTACCGGTATGTATCAGGGATGGGTTAAAGAAAAGGGGTCTATGTACTTGTTAATAGGCATGGTTTTATTTGGAAAGGTTTAGAAGGTTGATCGCCATTTTTGATTTTAGAATTGTTGGCGTGTTGTACTTTGTGTAAATTGGACGTTTTTTGACAAATCCAACTTTCAAAATCTTGTATTTGAAACTTAATATTAACTCTAGCGTACTGTACCAACTTATTAAATATATAACCCACACGTTATTTAATTAAGATATAAGCTCATCCTATCTACGTTCCATAGGGTGCCTAAAAATGAAAATGACTACAAGAGCCGAAAGGAAAAGCAAAAACAAGTAAACGCATAAGTTAAAACAAAGCTTCTGCTATTACTCGGCCTATTGTGTAATTGGGCCACCTGATTCAATTTACACTATCCATTGTATAATTCAGAGCGAATGCAAAATTTTTTAAATTTCATATGAAACCCATATTATTATAGTATTTCATAAAAATAGTGCACCAAAAGATAGCCCGAAGTGCCCACTACATACCTACGTTTGAAAATTGGAGCTACGTTATTTTGAATAGAAGTTACAGCCCTTTTCCCTTAGAGAGTCCAATTTACACGGGTTTCCCTTAAGTTTTGCCTTGTTAACTGTTTCTTTCATTTTATGATGGCTGTTGTAAAAAAGGAGGACGATACACAAAAATCCTGGAATAAAATTATTTTTTTATGAAATTTTAGCAAATTTAAAATTCATGCATAGACCCCATTACAGCAATCTCTTCGTTTCTTGACAATGCAACTTGTGAAATTTCAAATCACATCAAATCGCTAGTAAATCAAAAATATTGTTCGTAAATGTTTTTTTTTCTTCAATGTTTTCCTATTAAGTTATGCAAATTTCATTCCTAAATATTGCAGTGTTTTATAGTTGAAAAACAATGCAGGGTTTTTTCACGTTTTAAATGTTTTTTTATTTACTTATTCTGTATTTTCTTGAAATGCAGTGCTTTATTAATTCTTTATTGACCTCGATTTTAAGTTTTTCGGCATTATACGTTTGTTTGTTTGTTTGTTTTTGTATTTTATTTTTGCCGATCTGACGAAAAACGTAAAATCGGGGTTTTGCTTATTAAGTATCACAGAAAAAGACTCAAACCATTAATTTTTTTCCAAGTGTGCAAAACAAGATCCATATTCTAATGAAAACTCTTTAAAGACGATTAAAAAATTTTATCATATTAACTTAAAATTGAATTATAACCGATTTAACTCGGACAATGTGAATAGGCTCATCAAGTTAAAGGGAAAAAAATGCAAGAAAAAAATTAAAGGAATATCTCAAGATGGATCCACGAGGGTTTTATTATACGCCACAACTCAGATGTTATTCCTTAAAATTCCTTATTTTTAAATAATAAAATGCAACCAAAGCAGCTTGAAATACAAATTTATTATATATCCATGCTTTAGCTTATTAGGAATGAATACCTTCATCCATCTCTGATCTTATATTTCAACTTATTTAAAACAGCAGATTTTTTTTTTCATTTATGTTAACGTTAAAGAATATCTCAAGTTCTGTGGAAGACAATTACCTAAAAATATACAATTTTTTTATAATAAACTTAACTCACCCGTAATATAGCTGGAAAAAAAACCCTCCGTCATCCTAAGATTTCCATCTCATCTCCCGCGGAAGTCGCATCTATGTCGATTGCAGTGCCACCGCTACTATCATCAAATCTGGAATCAACCACGTAGCATTGCGAGTAGTAGCCGCTGCCACACTATTCTTCTAGCCACTATACTATAACTTCCCTTCGGACAGATATCTGCTGCTAAAATTTTGGTTTTAGGTACAACTCATTGTCTATTACTTTTATACCAAATTTGGTGGCACTTCGGGACCGTTCCTTGCGAGGTATGGCGTATGATAAAACATTCACGGACCCATCTTGATATATTCTTTAATGAATATTACATCTTAGGAAAGATAGTCCCAGCCTGCAGACTAAGTAACAGCTCCAACCAACCCAAAAGACATGTAAATAGCATAACGTTTTCATCTCTATGATGGCGCAATGGTTAGCACGTTAGCAGTATGAGCTAAAGGTTCTTGGTTCGAATCGAGGCTGTGGAATTTTCTTTCTTATTTTTCATTAAAAGACAAATTTAGTTTTCAAAATTTTATATTTGATTTAATTCTGAAATTTAAAAAAAAATTTATCAAGCTTTTAAAGATTTTAGTATTAAATGTTGTATCATATTAATCTAAAATTGGAAGTTAATATGACTTCCATTTTAATTCGGACGATTTCAATAAACTAGTTAAAGAAAAAAAAATCAGCATTAAAATATTGCATATTACGCTTAAAATTTAAGGTATTCGATTTTAATCTATACAATATTTAAATAAATAATAAATTTAAAAAAAATATTTTACACGTCAAAATGCTATATATTATGTTAAAATATATGATATCCAATTTAATTCCGCAATTTTAATGAACTTATCAGAGTTTTAAAATATTTTATTTATTTCTGGAAAGTTTAATAAACTCATAGATTTAAAAAATATTATTAAAAAATTTATTATACCAATGAAAAAGATTATGCTTTCCGAGATAATATCGCAATTTTTTATTTTTATCTGTACAGTAATCCCGTCTTTGACTATAGCCTAAAGGGAACCTTGCTTTTTTGGAAAGTACAGAACTATACTTAATACTAATAGGGTTTCTGTTGTCAAATGCTGGCGGCTGTATTTATTTTTTAAGAATTTAATCTCACATATAATCTGTTTCTAGGCATTCATTGATTTTTTTTAATAGGATCTTACTTTAATGCACGTTCTATTTGTTTCTATGGCATTTCTTATTATTGGTAGCCGAAATAATAATAAGATCGATATTGTATTAGAGTGAATGAATTCTAGGTAGATTTAAGAGTTAGTCTAATTTGAAATAATAGTGATTAAGTTTAACTTTCTTCAGCTTTAAGTAGTTTGGATTTCTTAAATAAGCAGGATTAGCTTATACTAACAAAAGCTGAAAAACAAAAGTCCATTTGTTTTCATTTCCCAACTTGGCTACATAATCATAAACAAAATAATCCACCGTTCATTGATATCCCCTAGAGTTTCATCTTTGTTTTTAAAAGCATTAAACTTCCTGCACCACACGCCCTCGCAAACCTCCCACCCTCCCTGCTCTCTATTCACGTCATGCTAATGGAGAATTGAACGTTTGTCTCTTCCAATCAATTCTAGGAGGACGTTCCAATGTCTGCAAAGAAGTTTTCTCATACAGGACGGTCTGTTTGTAACCAGGGAACCTCCACAACAGCAGCTCCATTTTGCAATCAATGCGAGCGTGGTCGCTCCTCGCGGCGCCATTGATTTATCCACTCTTGCCATGAGACACGCGACGTTTGAACGGGTCAACCGACAACACTTACGTGCGAGGAGATGAAAGGGAACCGGTTCGTGGAACTACTGAGAATGGATCAAGTCTGAAGTATGTTTGCACTCGTACAGGTATATGTAAGTCTATAAGTGTGTGATTGTCAGTGAGTGGATGATGGATGAATAGACTATGAGTGACTTATATATATTTTCGTTAAATCTGATAGTTTAAAATAAGTAAGAGCAAAATAGCTTAGTTCATTTTATTAACTAGAGCTATATAACATTACGCAAGTTCGATATAACCTAAGAACAATCTAAGTTTATCTTATAATCATTTATAATCAAGTACATTGGAATCCTCTCAAAAGTCAGTCTTTCAACAAGTAAATCGATTCCAAAAACTTGAATCGGATCTGTACGCATAATCAGATAATGGGTCTAATGACCTAATAATTCAATTTTTAAGATCTATAAAGATCTACAGACATTTCACAATATGGTTTTGTGATGCAACTGATCTTTTTAATTGAATTATGCTACTAATTCTCTTCTCGCTTCAACTTGAATCCTTAGAATGTTTGTGTGTGCCCTAACCCGTATGTCAAATATGTGAAATCTGTCAGCACTTTCTTGAAGGGAAATCGATGAAATGCCGTTTTGAAAAAGGTTAGTAAACATTTCAACTGAATTGAAGAAGGCAGTTGATATATGGCTTTGCATAATTTGTTTCTAAATCAATCTTGATATTCATTATCATATAAAATTTTCTATAAAATATAGCACTCGCATAAGTAGGAAGCGCCACACAATAGCGATCATATAAAAAAAAACATATTTGCTCGGCTTTTCCAGATGATTCCCATGAAAATCCACTTTATGACCCCGTATATCAATATCGCAACGACGACAACACAAAGAATGAAAGTGGAAATGCTTGTTTTGTGGATTTTTCAGTTTTTGTTGTACCATCATTTTTATTCGTTCTTAAAACTGCAGATTCTTACAAACCATGTTTTTTTATTGAAACCCAAAAGTTAAAAAAAAAATAAACAACATTATATGGAATCAGCCTAATAAGCTTTTAAAAGCTGCTTAAGAGGAGTGTGACCAAATCTGATTAGGCTACATATTAGAGAATCAGCTCTCAACATGAATTCTCCAAGATCGATTCATCGATCGTTCAAGAAATCTTCTAATATTTTAGAAAGATTATTTTACTTATACAGTCTTCCTTGTTTAAGTCTAAAATTAACCAGGTGGAAATCGATATAAAGGGTTATTTTACTATGTTTTATGGAGAGTAAATTTTTAATGCAGCAATCAAAGATGAAAAAAACATCTACCAAGATGAAAGTTGTATTCTACCTGGATCAAGATGAAAGTTGTGTTATAAAACAACATGCTCGGTATATTTGTCTTCAATCTCAATGATTTTGCGCAAGGATTTGAATGACCAGAAATTCACACTCGATACACGTTCGCAGCTCGCCCAAGGTCTTGTCCTTCACGTTACCCAACAAAAAGTAATCTAGTGGATTGAGTTTAGGTTTCTATGGGGACCGTCGATGCCTTGGGATAATCCTATGCAACAGGTAAACAAAATGTTTTGATGTCACGAACACATCATAGAATTTTCAAGCAAGGGACTATATGAACCTGTATCTCACAGCAAATTGAAATATTATACTCATCTAAAGTTACTATTGATGCTTACAAATTAGAAATCGCGACATTTTGTTTCTTTCAAACTGAACCGCGAACAGAAAATATTTGAGCGCACTTAGCATACAAAGACTCCATTGTTGCGCTATAGTTAAAACAGTGTTTGTATTAATACGCTTGACGGAACTTCTTTCGACCACCACTCAACAATACGCACGAATCCATTCCACATGAAAACAATGGAACTACTTCCTACAAAGAAGCAGCAGACGACAATTCAATGGACTTTGAACTATTAGCTAATTGCCAACCAGTAAAAAAATCTGCATAGTAATTAGTAACCTTTCCTTAATTTATTATTTTATTTTATTTTATTTTATTTTATTTTATTAATTAATTCGTTAAGCTTCGTGGCTTTTCCGGGGCTGACTTCATGTACTCGCGAGTGATAAGAGGGCAAGGCTGTCGAATGATCTAATGGGGTCAGCAGCCGAGAATACGAATATGCTTTGCTGAAGGGTATGCATCGCGGTGCTTTTTAATTTTAAATAAATAAATATTCATGGATGCTTACTTCATCTTATAAAGTACTTCGAGACGAATAATTGTACGACAAAGTTAAGATTTTGTGCTTAATAACACTGCTTAACTGCAATTTATTAACGATTTGGCTTTCCCTTTACCGCCATGTTTTTTCTTCTCACTTCCGCTACCGCCGCCGCGCAACGCCATCGCTTCCAAGATATGCTTGGGCGCAAGCAAAAAGTTCCGGGTACAGGTTCGGATGGTTCCCTTTTTAATACAAATTGGGGGATTGATGTTTAATCTTGGTAGGTAGGTTTTGGGCCAATCTGTAGGAGTACTATATTAAAAATAATTTAATATACAGTAGTATTAATATGAATCTTAGATGTACGATAAATCATGAACTGCGAATTAATCATATATTCTTGAAAACTATCACGGAATTTAAATCTAAGCTGCCATAATCTCAAAATGGAGATTGTCAATTATTTCTCAATAATACAGGATGATCCAGAAACAGGATATTACAACTTTGTTAGTATGTAGAAATTTATTTCGATGATATACATAATTAGATGATGTGGCAAAACACAATAAGTTTTAAATGACCCAGTCATTTTGGTTGATGACTGCCGATGATGATACGGCACTTTTGCAACTGAAACGTTATTTCTGCTGAGCGACATTACTGAGTAAGTTTAGAAGAACGACACAAAAAAAAAAAAAAATTCAGAGGTCAGAACTGGGAACGGAGGAGGTCAAGCTTTCGGCCATGCTCGACCAATCCAACATGAACCAATGAAAAAAAGAATCAATCAGGTGATTTTAAAATTAAATGAGTAATTGATATAGTTTTGAGTCATTTTAAAGTCCAAAATCAAGATTCAACAGTAATTTTTTTTTACTGTTTTTAATTCCTGAAAGTTCAGAAGTGCCTAAAGGTTTTTGTATATGTTAAACGTCTGGGGATTTTTCTTTTTATTTTTAATGAACTTTTTAAGTTCTATGTTCTTAATATTTATTTTTATGTTCTTGAAAGATGAACATAATGTAATCGAAATATACATTCAAAATCTAAATTGCATTCTATGTTGACCAAAAATTATCGGTATCCAACCTTTTCTCCTTAATTATTGATATCCAAGTTTTTCTGATGGTATTGCAGGCGGGATGTCTGCTGTATCAATAATGGCCGAATGCCAGATACATCGAACTGAAGCCAGTTTCATAATTTAATAGCTAGTGGTAGCAACAGACCGGTATCGATAACTGCAAACGCTTCAACGAAAAACATGTTTGATGAAAAAATGCGGCTCAACGAGCGTTTGCAGCGGGAGTGTCTGGGGGTGCAATCCGATTGGCCGATTGTTATGAAAGCAATGAAGGACTTGTGATGACGTCTTCACAGGTTCGGCGTGAATTGCATTAGGTAGCCGATTTGCTGTAGCATCCAGACATTTTATACTGCTACACCAATTCAAGGAGCGCTGCTACATTTGCTTAATAACAAAATGCCTGATAAAATTTTTTTCTCCATCAAGCAAGCTTTTCCAAAATTTAACGAAAATGCTCAAGTTTATATATGTATAGGGTGTATCTAAACCCCTGTCACAAACTTCTGGTGGTGATTCCCCACAGCGAGAAGAAACCAAAAGTTCATATAAACATGGTTCGGATAACGAATCATACATGAGATTTCCGCAGGTGAAAGTGAAGTATCAACAGCTGGTTTTGTGCTCTGTAGATGGCAGGTGACATGCGGAGAAGCTACAACAACCATTCAGGGAGGGAGGTCGGTTAACGAACCGTTTACTACAGACCCGTTTCACCCCCCCCCCATGGCTGTTTAGATACACATGAAGTTATTAGTAGGGTAACCAATAAATGGGACGTTATTTCAAGAATTTGTTGTAGTTTCTTCGCATATCAATTTTAACTGCGGAAATCTCATAAACGGTTTGTTACCCGAACCATGTTTATATGAAAACAATGTTTGTAATCTTATCCACTGGCTTAAGCAATATACACTTTATTTATGTTTGTATGAACTTTTGTTTTCATCTCGCTGTGGGGAATCACCAGCAGAAGTTTGTGACAGGGGTTCAGATACATTCTGTATAAGTATGCTACTACTGTCATAATGATTAACTTTTACATAAATTAATTATAACATGATTTATTGGCCTATCTGCTGGGGTCGATACAATTTTGTAAAATAAAACACACTTAATATACAATCCATTAACAGGTAAATTGATTTTGAAAATAAAATATTATTATGAAACACAGCAAAAATTGATCCATTGAAAACATTATTTATCTCTGAAGTCACACATGGAGCAATCGCTGCTTCTAAGTGCACAAATGCTACCCGCAAACGCTGTTTTTGCTTTCCCAGAATTCATACCGCATTCAGCTTGGTTGAGACATTGCCACTGCCGCTGGTGCAGCCGTCTGAGTCCAAAACGCCGAATTCGACTCTCTGCTATGTGAATGCTACGTGGCGTTCCACCGCGCGGTTCGAATTGGTTGGTAATTTTTCGCGATGCGATACTCCAAACGGAAGCCGCAGACACGCCCAAAACCCCCGCCACAAGTAATATCTGAAACCAGCTTAAGATGACCATTTGAGTTAATACGTTTTGTTATACATTGACCCATAGGGTGTAAATGGACGACGTTTCACAAATTTAAGGATATGTAGAGGATGATGCGGTGAACATTTTTTATTAATAAACCCATAGTCCCAAACGAAAAGCGACGGAGCCACAGCTTGTTTGATGTCCTAGTTAGGTATTCTCATTAACTTTTCGTTCGTTTGCTTCTTTTGTGTTTGTTTATTAATTGTTTTGAAACCTTGTACGCTTTTTCACTGAGATTGTTGTACGTATTTTCTGATGTTTAATGGTAATAACCTCGGTGAGGAAACCGAGCTGTTTCCTCACCGTTTTTTGTTGTTTTTTTTTTTTTTTGATCTTCCTTTTTAAAATAATTGGTATTCAAGATTTGTAAATTGTTGTTGTTTATTGTAATTTATTGTTCCTTTTCCTTTATTGCTTTTTCGAAAGCTTTAAAAATTAAAAAAAAAAAATACGTAATGCGGCCAATTTACATGACAGGCAAACTTGCCCGCCTTTACCCAACCTTTCAGCAAAATGCTGCACCTGACCAATCATACAACGGTCGCTGGACGGTTCCATTGGAAATACGTCCGCGCGTTAGGTTTCACGCTCGAAATTCCATTGCAGTGACAACACAGTAATTCAGACAGCCATTCCACTGCTTGACGCAAAACAGAGCATCAAACATGCTGTGGTTCCGTCGCTTTTCGTTTGGGACTATGGGTTTATTAATAAAAAATGTTCACCACATCATCCTCTACATATCCTTAAATTTGTGAAACGTCGTCCATTTACACCCTGTATACAGGTACATCGTCCAAATAAATTCCCATATATAATGAAGTTGTAAAATCCTTTTTTAATTTATGACATACACCCTATTCCAAAAGCGTTTTCACATAGGTGAAATGATATTCGGCGTCCTTGCAATACGTCAAGTCGCTAACACTAATCGGCTTTAAACAAGTTAAATTAATGCAATTCGAACTCGACTTCTTGCTTGAACTGATTAATTTCACTGATTTAATTATTTGCAAAGAGGCCGAACATTAAAACACCTAAGTGAAAACGCTTTTGGAATGAGGTGTGCATGGAACAAACACCGGACTCGTCAGAAGTGAACTTGTTTGATGACCTAAGATCTATTAAAGTGTTCGGACCTGTGTTTCTGAACCTTTTCACAACGGCGTACCACTCAAACTAAATAACTAACAAAATTAACAATACATTGCCAACGATCTTTTCTAAGCTTGTTTACCGATGAAGTTCCTGAAATGCACATTCGAGTCATTTAAAAAAATTTCTATGTGGATTTGTGGTTTCCTTATAGGTTGTTCACGTTCTGACAAATTTGTCGCTCGTTTGAGGGTTCTATTGTTACTTTTTCTATGTTTACAAGTTTCTAATGAACATTAAATTGCAGAGGAATGTAAATGCTCTCATTTTATGAATGTAAAATTTGTTAACGAATTTATTAAGTTCACAGCGAATTTCAGAAATTATCAAATTTTGATAGTTCCGCAAAGAAAAAACTATTATGCCAACTTTAAAAAATAATTAAATTCTAAATATGAACTATAAATATTAAAAAGGAAATAAAATATGTTTTTGTTAAAATAAATTTTTTAATTAACTTCCTTCTTTCAGGAAGAAATATTTATTTAAAGGAGAAAAGGTTCCTAAAACCGAGTTCATTTATTACGTTGAAGCAATGGCGTTAGTTCATTCGTGTTACTAGCGTAAAAAAAATTTGTTAGTACCCACCCAAAAGCTTTATATTATAAAACTAGGTCATTAAATTTATCAATGAACATCATTTTCACAACACGTCAGAATTTGATTTTTAAGTCTTTTTTTTATGCAGTATATGTTGTTGTATTTTTATTACCTTGACAACTTGACGATGAAGCAACAGTTGATCAATCTATATAAAATGGGAGGAATTTTTATGCAAATTAATTTTTCTTAGAAAAAGGAAGAAATTTTTGTGCCTAAAAAGAATTTAACTGATATAAACTTTTAACATTTTATTATCCAAAAAAAAAGTTTATACATTCAGATCGACGCAAGGAAAGTTTTCATTCTTGTTAACACGCTTTAATCGATTTCAAGCTTCATTAAAGGCTGAGCTAAATCGGAATTCTATTTCCTTCGCCAACACAATGAGCAAAATTAAGACCCTGTTTAACTATTTTTATAGGAGATATTTTCGGTGACAATAAGGAAGAAAGTTTATTTCGTTACTAGGAAGCGAAAAGCAACAGCAGGTGAAAAAAAAACAAAAAAACGAGCCAAGTAATCAATAGGGAGCTCGATCGAATGTAAACTATAAAACCTAATATCTAACAACATAATTTAACCATCACGCTATAAATCATTATATTATAAGTCATATCGATTACCAAAATCCGCTTTTCATAGGAGATTACCTTTAAAAATGTAGGCTCATCGATTCCCATTTAAAATATAAGGTCGCAATTACGGCATATCACGTTCATTGCGTTATTATCGATTCTGACGAGACTTCTTTAAAAGCGTTTTAAAACTAGTTCCTTCATTATTTTATATATAGTATCTCGTTTAATAAAGCATGAAATCTCTAAATAAGTATCGAATCGGAATTATTGTAATATAGCACTTACGTAAACCTGAAATATATACCATTAGCGAACATGCAACTTTCGTGTCAATTTAGATTAATGGTTTCAAAAGCATGAACATTAATATTAAATAAGTCAATAAAAGAGATAAACAAGGAGGAATATCCGGCTAAAGATAATTATAATTATTTTTGAAAAGCATTATTAATTCCCACATGAGAACTATGAATGTAGTGTAATGTACTTTTCGGTATAAAAAAAAGGGCACATTTTCGCTAAAAATAGCTTTTACTGAGCTTGAAATAAGGAAGGGTCGATTTTTTGGCAATTTGTTTAAATGTCAATAGAGTCGAATGGCTCTATTTGCACACGAATTGACGTGTTTGTCTCATGAAAGCTGTCAACGATTGCCTTGTTGTAGAAAAAATTTTATAATGGGATTTTATTGAAATTTTTGTTGGTATTAATTATTAATTACCTTATATCAGAAAGGTAGCGTTTCAATGAATTCATTAAAAGGATCACCAGAGTCCTCCAACGGCAGTTTTGTTTTTACCGTTTAGTAGCCTTTATTCAAATTGTTCAAGTATCTCTTTCACAAATTAATTTACACTGAAACGTTGTGTTTATTCTAGATAATCATTTTTGGAAATATTTGGTAATGTGTGATGAATATCATTCTGCAATGGTTAAGTACAAATTAATAGAGGGTGTAACAAAAAAGGTACGACCAAACTTTCAGGAAACATTCTTCACAAGTAGAGGAAGAAAATAAGTTATATGAAAATGGGTCCGGAAATGCCGTATTTCCTTGTTAGAACTCGTTTTCTACACCTCTTCATTAATTACATTACTCATGTGTCCCATAACGACAGAAGGATACTAGTACTAAAGGATACCAGCATACCATATGTGTTCGTTTCCGAAACTCAATTTTTTTTTCAAAAATCAACTTAAAAACTCATGATTCAAAAAGAAATTTGAAATTTTGAAAAAAAAAAACAAAAAAAAAAAACGTCTGTATCTATGAGGGTTGAACGAAAAGTAATGCTTCCATGACTGTAACTTTTTTATTTGGTAACCGATTTTCAAAATTCTTTTTGTACCTCATACTTACATTTGTCTTCTGTGTAATGCACTATTCAATTTGCGATATAGTCTCCATCTCTTCTCACGCATTGGCGCGAACGCGTGACTAGGAGGATGAACCTGTCGGAGAAGAATTCCGACTTTTTTGCGCTTTTTCACCGACTTTGAACCTTGCGACTTTCACTGCTTCCCAAATACGATAGAGCACCTTAAGGGATACGAGTTTCGTTCTGATGATGAGGTGAAATTCAATCCTGGTGTCGACAACTCGACAGGATGAATTGATCCGACTAGTCATATTTTGCCGTAAGTGCGTGGAAAGGGATGCGGACTATGTCGAAAAGTGAATAGTGCATTACGTAGAGAAAAAATGTATTTATCAGGCACTAAAAGAATTTTCTAAACCGGTTACGAAATAAAAAAGTTACAGCCATGGAGATTTTACTTTTCGATCAACCTTCGTATGTGACCAATTTTGTGCAGCTGAATCCTCCGATAGGCAAATAAAAATTAGTGCAGAACCGAATAAAAATTATACATTTTTAAGGGTTCCTTAAATTGTGCCTTGGCGTATTTTTTATGTAAATTGGGTAAACCTTTTTAGAGATATTAATATTTTTCTTAAAGGTAAAAAATGACTGTAGCGTTCAAACCAGCGAACCGAAGTCAGTAGACTTGACATGCACGGACTCATCTCATTAAGGCGAATTTTTTTGTAAATGACTTGTTTGGCTCTGATAAGCCGTTTTGGATTTATTAACGAATTAACACACCCCCCAGACCTCTTCCCCCCGACAATTTTTTTTATAAAAAAATAATTCGTACTTAGAGAGATCCTTAAACTATGCATTGACGTATTTTTCAAGGGAATGGGTTAAGCTTTTTTAGAGAAATTAATTAGGCAGAAGCATTCATTTCATCAATCCAAACACAATAAAAGACATGAACGACCTCCTCTTATTGAGATGAACGTTTTTTGAAAATAAACTGTATGGCTGCAAAGAGTCATTTTGGAGTAATTAAGGTTTTAAGGACACCCCCCCCCCCCAACTCCAACAAAAAAACATTTTTTCTTTTATGAATCCGTTTCATGACCTGGTGGTAGGCCTGTGCGAATGTACCATTACAATTTATTTATTTGTGAGCGTATTTGAAAGCTCTTGTGTATGGAATCCCGGTTCAAGATGCAGAGAGTCTTCGTGGCCGTTATGTGGAAGGCTGCGAAACAATACGCAATTCTCCAGGATTCAATATGCAATGCAGGATTTAATGTATCCGGGATTTAATGCGACGGCGAGTTGATGCATGTATCCATGCAACGAAGGGCATTTTGATCATTTCGTATAAGAAAGAATTTATATGGCATGCTGGTATATTCTGTTCCAGTGTGTCTCTCAAGAGTAATGTAATTAATGAAGAGTTGTAGAAATGAGTTCTAACATGGAAATACAACGTCTCAGGGCCCATATCCATATATGTTCTTCCTCTACAGGAAGAAATGTTTTTTTGAAAGTTCGGCTATACTATACCTATTTATATACCCTGTATAATTATTACAAATGAGGCCTACAGGACGGTCCGAAATCTACCTAACAACGTTAAACATGAATTTCCCGGTTAGTACTACTTGTTTGAAGTCAGCCGAGAGTCTTGTGAGACGAGTATTCCAAGTATAGTTTGGAGTCAAAGACAGCCCAGACAGACACAAAATAACCAACTTATAGAACAAATTCACAACGGCTCCGAATGCACAAAAGTTAACTGAATGGTGTCAAAACAAAGAAAACAGAAGATACAAACAAACTTCCTTTATTGATCTTAAAGTAATCGCCAATGGCAATAATGCACTTTTGGTAAATTTGTAAAGCTGCTGAAAACTGTTAGTGAAGGCTTCTTTTGGACTTGCTCGAAGCAGTCAGTACGTCTACAAAATAAGCACACTGGAGACAAGAATTAGTTACCTGCTGTTAATAGCGCGTTGCACACCCCTTCGCTTTAATTACAGCTTTAATGCGCTTGGGTACTGATTGCATGTGTCTTTAAATAATCCTTAGCTCTCTCCAATCATGCAACATACAATTTATCCCGCAGGTCGACAGTGTTAGTCAGATGGCGATTTTTCCGCTTAACACGTTGCTCCAGATGATGCCACAAATTCTCCTTTGATTTCAGTTGGGCTTCTCGTATATGTAGAATTCTTTCAATCAACTGGGGAAAGAATTGTTCGGATCTCAAGATATTGCATGGTCTTATAATTTCTTTACGCATCTTATCAAGGATAAACACTAGTGAACTCACGCCCATATATGCAGAATTATGGTACAATGAGTAATATGATTGGATAAAATACAACAAATGGCATACTCCATTGGATTCGCGTGGACTTCTTCGATTTCCATGATTGTCTGAAATTTTCGCTTTCTAATTGTTTTACACACATCCACCAGTTTCTATTCATTATTTATTATGTGCGTTCATCAAACTTTATGATGGTCGGATTAGAGAAATTCTGATCTGTGAGCCGACTTGGTTGACAACTTGGTTGTCTTTAAATTACAGTGACAGCTTGGCTCTACGTGTGTCTGCGATAGCATATGACACTCGAGGTTCCCGGTTCGAATCCAGGTCGCAGAATTTTTCTTTCCATATTTTCAAGTAATATCATTATTAGGATATCGTCAACGTAACGGAGTTAAGAGATGATATTGGTATTAGAAAGGAGGGAGGGAAACAAAGATAAGTTCTAAGTGTTGGAGACAGGCTTCAGAGTGGAGCTACTAAAGGGGAAGCCCATTCCTAGACCGCAGGGTTGAGAGTAGAAGGAATTATTAAAGGCGAAGTAGTTTTGGTTAGATATGACGAAAAGAATAGCGAGGAGGTCAATGAAGTCAGGGACAGGGAAGACAGATTAACAAAAATGGAAAACGTGTCTGAGATGGGGACATTAGTGTACAGGTTAGTGATGTCGAGCGACATGAGGCAGTGGAAATCATTCGTGTGGAAGGAGGAAAGATTATCAGTGAGGGTAAGGGAGTTCAAAACATTATAGGTATTAGGTAAAATATTAAGGTTGAAGTGGAAAGAGGAGAGAGATTTGGCAACAACATGGGCAGGGACTGGGGAATGGTTTACAAAAGGGCGTATAGGCATGTTAGGCTTATGGATTTTGATAAGGGCATTAAGGGTAGGGGGGCGGGGGTTAGGAGGAATAAAGCGGCAAAAGTGTTTAAAACGGGAGGATTTGTTAATAAATGAAATGATTGCTCTATGGTATTTAGGGGCGGGGTTGGAAGTCAAGGCGACGAAATTGTTGGAGGAAAGGAAATCATAGACCTTGGAGATGTAAACACAGCGATACAGGATATCAGAAAGCTTCCTTTGTCAGCTTTGACAATCACTGTCTCGGTTTCAGTCGTTTCCTTTGTACTATATTTCTGTATATAAGGGCGTGAGTCCTCTAGTGTATATCCTTGATAAATTCGGGAATAAATGGCGAATCTAGTCGGAAACTCTGTTCTTCCTTTATTGTATTGTAAAGTCTCTACCAATTTCATTAATAGAAACAATTCTAAGAACTCCCAATTTGTTGATCAACTGTTTTAGATTCACCTAGTATGGTGAACATTCTTTAGTAAAGAAACTCATTAGCATATGAGATGATTATGATTTAGTAGTTGATATTGGTTGATTTAGACTTTTCTGTTTCCTTGTATTAACTATTTTTTTTACTTTAATTTACAGTATTGCTGCCAGTGATGGGTGCATCTTCCTCAAGATCATCCGAAACTACTTCAAACTGCTCCGTTTCCAGTTCGGAGTGCCAGCTGTGCATGAGGCCAGAGACTCCCTTCTTGAAACTCCCCGCACGAAAAGCTAGCATCGCCAACAACAATTGCAATCACACCTGCGATGACTGCGTCGATCAATGGAACAACGAGAACACGGAAATTATGTGGGAAGTGCTCTTCACCACGTGCGGACTGCTCAACATTGCTTTGGGGTTGTCCGGTGACAAGAGTTGCGCAGGAACTAAGATAGAAGTAAGTGTTGGTGGCAGTGCTGTTACTACCATAACGAGGATGCATAAGAAGGATAAAGTGTTCTTACAGAAAGTCGGTTCAGTGAATATAAAGTCTCTTGGGATTTTAACTGTTCGAGTTAGGGCTTTAGAAGTGAAGAATAAAAACGTAGGGCACTTGCATTTCCTCCACTTGAGCGGACCAGCAGTGAAGGAAGCTACTTTGCAGGAGATTCCAAACCGAATCGATACTGTCACTCTCCAATGGGAGGTTGGCACTTTTTGTGATATGGTTTATACTGAAATGACAGTAACAGACACCTGTCGAGGCGCTATTTTTGTTGCTTGTGGTTTCAATGATGGGTACTTAGGCGTGCGAGATAATGAGTTTAGCAACAGACGTGGAATTGTCTTCTGCGTTCACGATCCTATGAGTGGTAAACATAAAGGTGAGAGTATCGAATCTCCTGCGAACCAAAGAGTTCTTCTCGTCGATCACTCCCGCAATGTTAATGTGGAGAAGTTCGGCTATGGCGGCACTGGTATGCAAGGATTTTATGGCTATTACTGGAATAAAAACGAAACCCACCGATTTCTTCTATCTGCAGAAAGAAACTACGCAAAACAGTACGTCATATATACTGCGTACTTCTATCGCAATGAAATCGGCAAATGGAAAAAGATTGCTAGTTTTAAAGTAATCAACGATGGTCGTTGTATGAATACACTTTTCTCTTCAATCGAAGATTACTTAGGAAATCAAGGCCGGTTGCAAAGGAGAGCTACGTTCGGCCCTGTATGGATCCACTCTCAAAAAAATAAATGGATCCCAGTATCAAAGGCAGCTTTCATCCACGCAGGATGGTTGAAAAACACAGACTGTGGGCCTGTTTCTGGTGGACAGTTCTATTTATGCACTGGAGGAAACACGAAAAGAACTCATGAGTCAGGTGGATGGATGAGCTGTGCAAACAATGATGATCTGCCTCCACTTCTTAGAGACAGTAATTTGGATGTCATAAAGGCTACACACTTAGAACAATGACACTTAAAGAGATTAGTGTTAGAGTTTAATTTTTCAGGGAAAGGACTTATTTTATAAATAGAAAATTATCACATTCATCCATGATTGTAAATATTTTAGAATTAATTTAAAATTTTAATTCATCTAAAGTGTTAATTTCATCGATGCCACAATTGCAGAAATTGCACTGTAAATGTAAATAATTTAAGTTGCTGCTGAGTTTTTTGGAGACTCAGGTATTGTTCCTATCCTGTGGCCAATAAAACCATTTGTTTAGTTACACAAAAAATTCCTGAAAATCATTACGGAAATACAGGATGTCCATAAGAGATTTGTACCTTAACAATGTTTAATAAATTTTGAACGTAATAACGTAAGGGAAGGTCGGATTATATCGAACGGTTAGGTCTTTTCCCTGTTTGTTAATTTCTTAATGGATCAATTTGACCATACAATACACCAAAGCATATTTAGCTCTTTAACGCCGTGCGTAATCATATGATCTACACTTGAATAAACAAACTCAGCCACATTATAGTATGCTTTAAAAATATGTGCACTGTGAAAATGAGTTTTGAGAACTATGTGTCGAGTTTTATCGAGAGTTTCAGTGTTTTGTAGACCATGGAAAAAATAATAGCAGTTTTTGCCATGCTGAAAAAGCAGCAACTTTATGTCTGAACAAAACAGACTAGTGTCTTATCAAATTTTTGATTTTGAAAAATAAAGTAAACATTATAAAATTGTATTGTTTTACTGATAAAGCTATAAAAAAGTGAAAAATTTAAAACTTTGACAACAATCTGCTATAACAAAATTAGTGTGTTCATATGATCATGCTAGGCGAATATGATATCTGAAATATCACTTACTTTTTATATAAGGACTTTGCAAGGATCTATTGAAATAAACCATTAAGGAATGACATAACCAAGTACCGAAAGGTTAAACGAAACCATTCGCGGAACCATTTTTTAAACGCCTATGTTAACATTGTAAGTTTCTAATGGACCATAAAAATACCAGTAAACCACGTACCTTTGAACCAATTTCGACTATTATTAATTTTACGTTATATTCATTCATGACCTCATTCCAAGTCGTTTGATATATTACATGCGATATTTTAGTATTGAAAGTTCCAATGAACCATAATGGTTCCACTAAACCAAGTGCCTTTGAACAATTTCGACTATCAATAATTTTACGTTATTGATCTAAGGAGTTTAAATGATTAATTTTAAATTTAAATGTGGTTAAACTCCTTTTAATGGGGAAAATCGTAAAATTAAAATTTAATAAAAACAAAAAAAATAAAGTCACCAATCTTGAAAAACGATGAAGAAACTTGTGAGATGGAAGAAAACTTAAATGATGTAGTCTATTGAAGATGTTGTTTATAGTAGAAATAAATTTAGTCTATTAGGATGTAGATGAAGTCTTGTGAAGATAATGTTGATAGTGGAAAACGATAATCTTGAAGGAAGTGTTGGTTTTGAAATACAGATGAAATTTTGAAGAGGGTGATCCAAATATTTGGGATAAAATTTATATAAAACGTTTTCGAGAATATTTCTCATCATCAGTAGGATAAAACATTTTTGAATGGTGAAAGCAGTTGAAATAAGAATTTAACAATTGATATAAGGATGATGAAGCTGAGTTGGTTGTAATTGTTGGTTATGATTGTTGGCTATTGTATACTAGGGTGATTGTTGTTTAAAAGTAGTGTCCACTTATTGTTTATCTCTATTGATGGCTTGGCTAAATTTTTGTTATTTATAATGATATTTATTGTTTCTTTAATTAATCTTTTCAAGATTGGTGACTTTATTTTTTTGTTTTTATTAAATTTTAATTTTACGATTTTCCCCATTAAAAGGAGACTAACCACATTTAAAATTAAAATTTTACGTTATATTCATTCATGATACATCATTCCAATTTGTTTGTTATATTACATGCCATATCTTACCACTGAAAATTTTTGAGGGTGTCATAAGGGTACCGTTAGAGCACGTGCCATTGTTTCGATTACAACCTTTTTCAAAATGGTTCATTTTCTGAACCATATTTATCAATTGGCGAAAATAGTACTTTATATCCGCTTCTATCTGGTCATTACGATTTGTTTGATATATTACTTAATATATCTCTCCATTGAAAATTGCTAGGTGGGGTCTGAGGGTACCATTTGTGCACGTGCTATTGAACCCATTTAGATAATATTTGTACCATATTCATCGACTGACGAAAACAGATTTTGAAAATCTTTCATAGCCTCGGAAGAGTTAAGAGTTACAAACAGACAGACACGTTCCCCCACACTGATAGCATAAAGCGATCAGCTAATAAAAATTCTGATGAAGATTCTTAAATGCGTGAGTTCATAATTTGAATAGTCGGCAATTGCGAATTGAAGCAGAAATAGTACTGACAAACAAAAATTCAATGAACAATTTGGCGGTTATTGATATCAAATAAGTTGAAACAGGAAAATATCGAAAAAAAAACAAAAACAAGAAAAGCAAAACTTATTCTTGTAGGGAAAAAAATCATCTTCCAGATTCTGTCTGTAGTCTGCCCGAATCTGATTATTCCATTTATGCAAATGTAATTCCCATCCAAATAATACAAACTCTTTAGGTCAAGCAATTATAATTCTAATTATAGAAGAATAATCAATATGTACATGTACAAGGAAGGTAAGGTAAGCCGGGGGAAGGTGGATAAGTTCAAGCCAAGTTGACAATTAAAAAAAAATTGTAAGTGAAAAAAATTAAATTTTATTATAAAAAATATGATTGAACAAGAGCAACATTTTTAAGAATTTTCAAAATGAAAGATTAGTATTAAGTTTGATAGAACACGAAGTTATCAATGCCTTCATCAATCCACCTTACCTCTGGACACCGGAGGAAGGTGGATAAATGTCTATAATGTTGCTAATGGCCGAACATTGAGGCTATGCCTGCATTCAATAGCCTTTACTTAACACCTCCACCAACCAGAAAACTACATTTTTACAATCGTTATTCAAATTTGTAGATCAGAATGACTTTTATCGTGTCTTAGATAGTAGGGATTTTACTCACCAAGCTGGATGCTACTGCTTGCAGAAAATTTTTTTCCTTCCCGTTGATCGCGGCCGAAATCGAGAGAATCGGAAATAACTAAAGAACAAATATCGTCGTCTAGTGGAAATGAGCGAAAACCGATTTTTAAAAAATTTTTTCGCGTTAACTGCTTAACATTATTCACCTTCCCTCGGCTTACCTTAAATATTCAGAATTGGTCCAGAAGAATCATACAGGGTGAGTCTGAATCCTTATCACAAACTTTTAGAGGAGGTAGTATGGGTGATTCTAAGCAAAAAAGTTCATATGAACATGGGTTCGAATTTGAATGATAACCCGAGATATGAACAAAATAAAAAGGCCGCTACTAAGATCAACAAGTTAATAACTCAAGTTCTATAACACCTAGGATAATGAATTTTGGGAGAATAATAGGGTACCTACAATTCTGCATACCGATAAAAATTGATCGAATTTCAACCAGTAGTTTGCGAGTTACATAGTCAACATTGTAACACATGGTGGTTAGTACTCACATGTGAGCACGTCTTATTATTTATTATTACGTAGCATTATTTTTAAATTTTAATATTAAACGCGCTACCCACACTTTTACCTTTTTTAAAATTGTATTTTTTTACTTTTTACTGCCTTTTTTAAGGTGAACGTGTGTGCTTTAAAAGCTTTTATTTTATACTAGAAGAGATACCCGGCGTTGCCCGGGATAATTACATTTGCACAAACTTTTCCTTTCATTGTTAGTCATGAGATATTGATTGTTGGTTCATGCAGACAAACTGTTCTGCAATTTGAATTATCTGTGGATTGTCAATAATTTGTGAATTTGTCGCAAATCTGGTGATTTTACGCATAGTGATATGTAGCTTCTTTTTCACTCTAATAAAAAACGACGCACTGGCACATTGTCTATAGCAGCCACCACGTAAGTTGAACGATCTTTTTGACATGCGCAGTAAGTCTTCTCATCAATTTGCTTTGTCTGGGTTTTACCCATGCTGCACTTGTTCTGCTGTAGTAAAGGCGGAGATATCGTTGAAACGTGAAAGCCTATTAAAAGTCATAATATAAAACAAATTGCCTTCGAATTGATATTCTGCGTCATTTTTTAATTTATTAATTTATTAATTTCATTTATTAATTTCATTTATCTATTTAAAAAAAAAATGAAAATCTAAAAAACTAATAAAGAAAAATTCAACGATTGGCCAGAATCATTCTCGTATGTTACCAAGAATAAGTGAAAAGCCAGCTAGATAAACAGGCCCTGACCAATACCACCATCTATAATCTCAGAGTAGGGAAGGTAAGTAAGGCTAGAGCGCTCATGACCATAGGAAAACGCCACTTACTGAGCAGAAACCGGAACTTACAGAGCAGCCATCATAAAAAGAAGCAAAAAGAAGTATTGGACTCATGGGAGCCACATAGGAGCGAGCAGAAATGTGGAAGGATTTTTGTAAAATTATCGGATATTAAATGTTGAAACAAACTATAATTTAAATTGTTTCAAATAATGTAGAGTCAGATAAAATTACTGATGTGCGTGTATTACATTCTCAGTTTGTTTTAGATTTAATGTACAGCCGAACCCCATTAATACGTGTTGTGAATTGCGTGTTGATACCATTGTTGATACCTATTGTTGTACAA
>JAHWFO010088326.1:0-17278 GCA_023313115.1 Rhysida immarginata | reverse complement strand
TACAGGTATTGGACATTGAAACTGAAACACCTGGTAGAAATCCAAAATCTTTATTTAATAAGGTGTTGGGGCACCGTGGGCAGCCAGCACAGCAGTAACACGTCTTGGGAAGGATCGGTAGAGGTCCTGCACAGTTTGCACCCCAAACCATTACTGATCCACCCATTACTGATCCACCTCCGTGTTTGACTGTGGGTGCCAAGCAGTCTGGGTTGTAGGCATCAGAGGGGCTCCTCCAGACGAATACCCTCCCTGTTGTTTGGAAGACAGTGTAGCTGGACTCGTCCTAGAATATGACGCGTTTGAGGTCATCCAACGTCCAGGTTTTATGCGTCCGGCACCACTGAACCCGCTTGGAGGCATTTGTACTACTGATGAAAGGCTTCGGTATAGCAACCCTGCCATAGATGTTGGATTTATGCAGGTAACGACGGATTGTCTTCGTGCACACAGGTTCCTGGAGGTGTGTATTTATTTCTGCGGTGATTTCTGCTGCGGTGGTTTTCCGCTTTCGTGGTCAATGTCCTGACGTCTCTTTCCGACAACTTCCGTTTTCCCCTGCAGTTGCTCCTCCTGGACGTGGTTCGTCCTTCCTGTTCATATGCACACATTACCCTAGATACTGTAGCACGTAAGACATCACAAAGTATGGCAGTTTTGGACACAGATGCACCTGCTAGACGCGCCCCAACAATCTGCCCTCTTTTGAAGTCGGATATGTCTCCCATTATAGCGCTCTGCACAGACAATTTGAAGCTTACTATCGAACTTTTCTACTGGAGTGACTACCAAGACCTCTGACACGTGATTCATTGATATGCATACGATTAATTACCTAGCAGAAGGTTCTATTCAGCCCTGGGGGTATCCAATGCTATTTGCGAAGGTGTTTCAGTTTCAATGTCCAATACCTGTATAAGCTTATTATTAAGTACCGGAAAAATGGAGCTACTTATTGGTTTTATTTTACACACGATTTGAATCACCCTTCATCATTTCAACATTTTTTGGGGTAGAAGGTTGAAATTCGGAATGCTGCTTACTATAGACATGAGCACCTTCACTATTTAGTTTGGTTTTGATTAGCCCAATAAGGTCGGAGTTTTGGGAGTGAAAATTAGAGGGGACCAAAAGGTCTAGGTGTATTTATGCATATAAAGGTGTGAAATTCCGTATGCAGATTCCTATAAGCAAGATCTCCATTCTATAAAGATTTTTTTTTCCCGAGATATCCATGCCTTCCGGACTCGGTGGCGGAAATGGATCGAAAGCATGGGGACTACATTGAAAAACAGTGTACCAACTCTGTCTGTAATAAAGGAGCTGTAAAAAATATTTCCGGTTTTCATTTGACTGACCCTCGTAAGTAGAATAAGAATGGAGCTACTTATTGGTTTTATAATGTCAGTCCGTCCCTTTCATAATTTCTACATTTTTTTGAGGTAGAAGGGGTGAAATTCGGAATGTAGTTTACTATGGCCATGTCCATGTCCATCTGCACTATTTAGTTTGGTTTTTGTTTGATATACGGGGGTCGGAATTACGGGGGTGGGATTCAGAGAGGGCAACATACCTATGCAATATTTAGGTACGTAAAGGCGTAAAATCCAGTATCCAGATTCCTCTAGGCAAGATCTACATTACTATGAAGTTTAGGCCCAATTGTTCCAATTGGATCGGATTTGCAGGGGGTGGCAGTTACTTGGACCTTAGAACTAAGGCAACATATGGCATGTGATATATCATACGTTCGGAAATGATGAGAAAGGCAAGAAGATACGAGGTTTTTTTACATTTTTTACATATTACGTTTGAGAAAATCAATTTATTGATTTAAAAAAAACTTGGGGGGGGGGGGAGAGATAAAAATTGCAAATAAATGGGTATAAATAGATGACTTGCCTTATCCTACTCGGTAGGCGGGGGGGGGGGGGGGTAAAAAAAATTTTTTTTTAATAAACGTATAAATGTATTTTTGCTTCACTACTAAAGCTCCTCCTTAGAATGTTTACAAGATTTTATTTATAGTTTGATTATTGAATTTCTTTCAATACTTGTTATTTGTTCATTAATTTTTATTGAAGTTAAGGAATTACAAAAAATATCTAAGTATTTAATCCTTCAACGTCAAGAGAATTAGTTAAATGTGAGAAATGACGTCCTCTTTCGTGAATACAAAAGCATGCTCGTTTTACCCGTTTTCGTGAGACTCTGCGAAAATTGCAGTTTTGATGTTAGAAATGGCTGTTGTGATGTTCGTTTTCAGCTCAGCAATCGTGTGTAGACTATTCACATAAACCACATTTTTCAGATAACCCCATAGGAAAAAATCAGGGGGGTGATAAATCTGGCGAGCGAGTGGGCCACAATCTCTAATTCGAAAGAGGACGTCATTTCGAACTTATAATGTAACGCGTAAAGTTTGTCTGCTAAAAATAAAAGGCAACATTTCATAATACTTTCAAACTGGTACTTTTAAGGGCAGCTAAACTTTGATATGCGCGACCTTAAACTCACCGTGTATAATAGATTATTTTAGAGATATAGGTTGGAAGCGCATTTCGATCACAGTGTAATTATTTCTTGCTGAATGACCACAGAGAGGTTTTGTGTCTCATTTCTTGGTACCGTATATTATCCACAGTTTTGTTCCGTTTGTTTCTATAGTTAAGAATAATGTTTCGACCCAAAAGGGCGTTACGGGTGTTGCAATAATTTTTAATTGCATCATACAAAATACAGCCGTTTTATGATTTTATATACTGCAAAAAGCTTACACGTGCCGTTGTTTGTGGCCCGGCATTTAATTGTGAGCACAGATGCAAGTAAAGAGACGCAGCTTAAGGATAGAAGCTCTGTTACTTCACATATTGAGAGACTCGATACCTGTGCTTATTAGGAGCTTTAGCCTAAAAGCAACTTATAAGAATGCGCCCTTGGTCTGTACGTTTATCCGGCCGTCCACCGTTTGCACGATAACTTGAAAACGAATTAACTTTTTCAAATTCTGTTTTTCAGAAATATGATCATCAAAGTCTTAGCTCAGCCGTATCAACTTTCAGAATTTTTCGTGGACCCCTTCAAGTCGAATTCACGTGCTAAAACAGTGAGTGTAAAGAATACAAAGATAATGGCATGTCATATAACAATCGATTTGTCAAGAAGGAATACATTATTACTTTCTGTTCATCTTTTAAGCATTACTGACATCGGCGTGCGCACGTGAAATCGCTTTGTCGACGCACGATTGCTCATAATCTATATTATTAAGTAGCCGAAGATTGGAGCTACTTATTGGTTTTATAATGTCTTAACTGTGTACCCCTTCATAATATCTACATTTTTTAAGGTAGAAGGTTGAAATTCGTCTAGCCATTTTGAAATGCGTAGCGAAGAGATAGGTCCATGTGTGTTTCTTATAGGTCCATTTTGAAAAATTTCGCCACCTGGATTCGAACCAGGTACCTCGACTGTCATGGTCGACGTCTCTATCAATTGGGCTATCACAGACACTTGAACAGCCATGTTGTCACTAAGTGTCTTAAAGACAACCAAGTTGTCAAGAAGGAAAGCCCAATGGGAGGTGGGTACCCGGTTCACAGATCGTGAATTTCTGCTATCCAAACCATCAGAAAGTTTGATGAACACACAATAAGAAATAAAGAAATTAAACTGGAGCAAACACCAAACATCAGGTAAAGACTACTTGTTGTCTTTAATGACAGCATGGCTATTCAAGTGTCTGCGATAGCCCAATTCATGGTTTCTTAATTGAAGAGGTTATGACATTCGTAACTGTTCCAATGCTATCGGCGCGAACCAGAAGATTTACCGGAAGTAGATGGCGAACGAGCAATCTATGCTCCATTTATTAAATTTTTATGAATCATTTTGAATCATTTATTTAAAATAAAAAGCTTAAAATGTATAACTAGCTGTGCCTTAAAATAAACATCGATAACTTATGCTTTATATGTTGAATTCTATTGTATATCTAATTATTTAAAGCATACTTCGATGTTTCGCCATCTGGTGGACAAAATAATAGCGGGATCGCGGGAGTGTCATAAGTTATGACTCATAACCTCTTCAATTAAGAAACCATGGCCCAATTAGTAGAGGTATCGACCATGTGTCACAAGATTTGGAGGAGGATTATGTTACTTGCGTCCAAATCCCAGATTGTGAAGGTGGAAATAGGCAGGCGAAAGATAGGAGGGGTAAGCAGACGATAAAAGATAGGAGAAGTCGGGAGAAAGGAGCGCCAGGCGTTGTTAATAAGAAGCGTAGAGAAATCAGAAAGAGAAGGCAGAAGATTGACGCAATAGCGGTCGTTAGGGAAGAGACGGGTAAAGAATGGACGACGAGAGATAGAAGTATAGTGGCTAGAAGAATAGTGTGGCAGCGAGCGTTCAAATTTGAGTCCTCGAATGATGATGCCGCCAGATGGCAGCTACATCAACATAGTAGCTAAACATCCAGAGCTTTACATCCATTAATTTCTTCGTAAAATTTATAAATTTGATTTATTATTTCGTTTTCATTCCAGAACATTAAATAATATATCATTTTAATAATATTTCGACCCTCCCCTTTTTGTTTTTAATTTAGAGATGATTTTGCAGTATTTTTTAATATCAAATGATTTTATTCTTTTTCAGTTATCTTATAGAGAAATACACGACCGTTTAACACTGAGTTATTTTCTTCATCTGATTTTAATTTTGCAATAAAATAGCACCCCTTCCCTTCTTGCTGCTGCATTTTAAAATTTCAAGAACCACTTTTCTGTCTAGATTTCTCATTTATTTTTTTCTTTATGTAGAAAAAATTTTTAAAATTTCTTCATTTTAAAATTTCAAGAAAATCAGAATAATTTTTAAAAATTCCTTATTTTTAAATAATGAAATGCAATCAAAACAGCTTTAAATACAAATTTATTATATATCTTCCTTTTTTTTAAATAGCCTAATAAGAATTTTTTTTTCTCGTATTAACCTAAAATATCTGATATTTAAATATTTTATCACATAAAAAAGTAATTTGGTTGTTATTCATGTGATAAATGAATTTAATATGAAAAAATATATTCTCTTTGTATATCTATATATTTTTCAATATTCTGCATTCAACATATGAGACCTTCCCACTTACAGGGGCGAACGCCTCATTTCTTAAATTTTTTCTCCTGAAACATCTGTGAAAATTCATTTTTTATCATTTGTAAGGTAGTCAGCTGTGCACAGCTTTATATTATTAGATTTTATGTTTATATTGAATTAGACTTAATTTAGCAGATCTATGATTAATGATTAATTACTCAAAATGTAATTTCTCTGGCTCTGAAGGGCTCATATTCCATGCTTTATCTTATTAGGGATGGATACCTTCATCCACCTCTGATCATATATTTTAACTTATTTATAACGGCAGATATTTTTCACTTATTTAACGTTAAAGAGTATTCTCAAGTTCTGTGGAAGACAATTACCTAAAATAAACTAATTTTTTATAAATAAACTTAAGTCACCCGTAATATAGCTGAAAAATCCCTCCTTCATCCTAAGATTTCCATCTCATCTCCCGGGTAACTCGCATCTATGTCGATTGCAGCGCCACCGCTACTATCATCAAATCGGGAATCAACCACGTAGCATTGCGAGTAGTAGCCGTTGCCACACTATTCTTCTAGCCACTATAATAGAAGTCCAGATGAGAGAGCGCTGTGCGTCTTGAAGGAAAAGCATAAGGGAGATAGAAAGAAAGGGCGCGTTCGACATCGCGCACTAAACGTCTTTGTGCGTGCACTAAACGCACTAACGTGTTCGTCATGGAACCCGGTCGCGTTCGTCATCGTCAGTGCGCGCACTACCGGGCGTTTCGTGCGCGCACTAAATGACCCTAGGTTAGGAGTAGAGTCGTTTAGTGCGTTGCAAGATGGCGCTGCCCTAGAGCTTGAAATGTAGCGATAGATAGTTCGGAATTTTAGTTACCGTTAAAGAGCCAACAGGTATAAAAATAATTGAATTCTGCATATCGTTTAAAATGACATTGAAATCTACCTGTGTAATGAACGATTTCGGCGTGTTATGATGAGTTTTATTTTCAGCAGTACGCATACTATTCATGGTAGCACGGGTGAGGTGAACATCCCACTTTCGTGCTCTTTCCTGTTTTTCATGACACACACAAAATGCACTACACTTGTTTCACCGCTCGCACTGAGTGATGTCATTAGGTGCGTTTAGTGTGCACATGCCGAACGCGCCCAAAAATCAAGAGATCGGCGCATTAGCAATCGTTAGAAGAGAGACGGGGAAGGAGCCAATAGAAGCGCGCGAAAGACGAAGGAGGAGATTTGGAAAGAGAGAGAGAGAGAAGGGGAGAACGAGTTTGGAAAGGGATGAGGACGGAGGAAATTTGGAAGCGGTCGTGTCCAGGCTACCTTCCTAGGGACCCGGAGCCAAGAGGAACTTCAGAGTGGTCGCACGAACAGCAGGTTAGGCTTTTCGATAATTTTCGTTACAACGAAGCCACGAGTAAACCTCGCTGTCGTGTGTTCCGCGGGAAACGTGAAGTGCTTTCCTCCCGGGAACCACAAGGGGAAGGTCAGCTGGGGCCACGAGGCATTGACCGCGGGAATTTGGAGTCGACCTTAGCTACGGCGGCGGATGAGAGCGGAGTTGGTCTTTTCAAGCTCTCGGACCTCGCAAGTTCTGAAGATTGCGTTAGGCGAATAACGTATCGTGGATCAGGCGACGACGAAGGGAGGCCTATTTCGTCGGCGGAGGCGTTCGACGGTGTGAGGGTCGAAGATAGTGAGCGAGCGGTACAGACACTGGGCCTGCACGAGCCGACGACTTCGGCAGGGGATTTATCGTGCCAGGAAGGCGTTCAGAAAAAGGTTTTGGAGCCAGCGTGGGAGGCCTATCCAGAGGGCCGGCTTTCTCAGGGTAGTAGTAACGTAAGCGCGCCTACCACCGGTGTGCAGAGCGTAGCGCGTTGCGAGGCTCGTTCATTAAGCAGTCACAGTAAGCATATTACAGTGTTGGAATTGCGGCGCGTAATTGCAGGCGTTACAATTAGTAATTTATCACTGTTTTGCTTTTATTCATTCCTTTCTGTTTTCTTGATTCCTTCAGGTGCACGTGTTGCTACACTTCTCCGCGTCAACGTTTCGTGTATCTGGGTTCCAGCAATCCTCCCGCCAAAGGGATTGCGCGACGGGTTCTCCGTTGTTGACCAGCCACCAAGGACATTCAATTCACGTGTGCTAAAGGATAGTTAGCCAATGAAGAATTTTCGTAAAGTCTTTTCACGTTCTTGGACTGCGTTCAATTAAATTTTGTTAGCCTGATTTATTGCATTAATTGGTAGATGGTCGCATTTCGTTAATTGTGTATTTTCTAATTAACTTTGCGCATCAATAGGATGCGCCCAATAAGGGTGTCCTCATGGTTCTTATATTGTATTTTCTTTTAATTAGCCATTAAACAGATAAAATTTAAACTTTCAATTGCGCAACTTTGCCGCATTATTTATCACCCTACCACATCCTTTTAGGTACGTTACAGAGGGGTAGGGCGGCTTGATAGCAGAGCGCCAAACGGCATAAGCGGCAGTTTGTTGTACCAAAAAACGCTTCCACAAAATTGAAAGTTGCAATTTTAATGGCTGATTGTTGATTAATTGTTATTGTCTTCTTCCCCCCATAGGTTGGAGTGCCTGGTAGGAGTCTGTTTTCCGTTTGGTCTGGGCTAGTCTGCTCGAAATTGGTATTCGCAGGTGTTAGCGTTGGCTTGGATTGGTCGAATTCATTCCTGTGCGAGGGGTAGGGCGGCTAGTGTTAGCGGAAGAAAACTGTGAGTATTCTTGGTGTAAGAATTAGAGTTAAGCATTAGGCAGTCAGGCAGATCTTGGGTAAAGATGGGGAAAGGCAAGGATCAAAGGGCTTTCAAGGAGGGGCTACAAAAATTAAAATTTAAAAAGGAGAATGGGAAGTCCATCGAAGTTTTTAACGAAAATGTTAAGAAGATCTTCGATAATAAGAAGGGTGGACGGAGTCCCATAAGTTAGAAGTGTATGCAAATATGTTTGGTTCAGGAGTTAAGCAAAAGCTAAAAGAAAGCGGGATAATTAATTGGGACCAAGCGAAGTCGTTAGTAGAAAAGCTAATGTCTGATAGAGAGGAGGCTAAGGAAAATGGCCTAATAGTTCGTAAGACTAGGGATGAAAAATGGCGTAGCGATATTAATGAAAGTTACGAAGTCTTAAAGAACTCCGAAATTAAGAATAAGTTAGATATAGAAATGAAGGGGTTTGCTTCTATTAAGGAGACTAATCAAGAACAGGGCCTGTCGAAGAGTAAGAAAGTTAGGCGAAAGAAGCTAAAAAAAAAAAGAAGGAAAGGTGCGCTCAACTCAGAAGGGGACAGGTAGTTTAGAAATTAGTCTAATAGGAGTTAGTGAAAAAGATAATCCCTTAGATCAAGTGGTAGGAACTTGTAAATTAAGTGAAAATAAAAATTATGAAAACTGTAATGCTAGTGAAAAAGTAGGGTTAGTTACATATTCTAACGAAAAATTAATGGAGGAGGTATCTCTATACAAAGAGATAATACACAGTAGCAAGCTAAAGTGTGCATGTAAGGTGTCGGTATCTTTATCGGTGGCCCATGCTACGGGGTATATAGACGATTTGGCACTGAGAAATTGTTTAGAGGAGACAGTGCAATCCATCCCATGTAGGCAGGCTAGGAACGGATACTTTGCATCTAATTTGGAGGCTATACTCAAATTAGTGGCTCAACGAAAGGTAAAAGCAATCGGCAAATGTAAAAGGCAAGAGGTCGAAAAGCTGCGTTGCTTAGAGGAATGTTTGTTATTAAAAGAAGCTACACGTGTAGAGATCGCGAGAATTCCAAAGGTTCGAGAAAGCTGTCAGATAGAGAAGGCTTGGGTAGATAGGACACAAGTAAGAATTAGGATAGCGAACAAAGCGGAGAGGAAGGAATTAGTAGGCGATCAAGATTTAGGGCTTGAAAATGTTGCATATAATCAAGCAGAAAAAAATAGTAGCTTCAATGAGATAAGTTGGTTAAGCGCTCCTGTAGCGACAAATAAAGAGAGAATAGATAAGGATGTGCGTGATACTCAAGAAAATAGGCTGCCATGTCGAGGTAGAGAAAACTTATCGCAGCAAAAGAGGATGGAAATAGAATTTAAGAAAGTGAGTTCGCGGGATGCTTCGTTGGAAGAGTCAGAGGAAAACAATGATAGCATAAGGATGAATCAAAAGAAAAGTAGAGTAAGGGAAAGGGCCAAAACTCGGGTTAAAAATATTAAGGGTAGTCAAGTAGAAAACAGTGAAGAGAGGAAAAAGCTGTTAAATGAGATTCTTGACCGGCTCATAGGGTTAGAGGCGAATATAAAAAAGCTGTGGGAAAACAAGGAAGGAATGGTAACTTGTCACAGGTGCTTCAAGGAGGCTTCCGAAGGTACTCCTCTTTTCGAAAGAAAGAAAAAGGAGGAATGGGGCAAGGGGTTTAATAGGAAGCGGAAAGAGAGGCAAGTTGCGCCAAGGCCTATGAGGAATAGTTTTAACAAAAATGAGGAAACTGGCCGGAAATATAATTCAAGAGTGTTCTACGGAAGGGAATATATGAATTATAAAAATAAACAAAGATGGTATCTTGGCGAGAAAGAAAGAAAGAAACCCCCAGGACCCGTTGTTGACCTAAAGGTTAAAGAGGTTGATAGGGTGCAAGCTATTCTGGACGTGAAGGGAAATTTTGGCAATAGACGAAAAAGAAATTGGTTGGTTGAGGGAAAGCAGCCAAGGCGTAGGTGTTTGAAGGAAAATAGAATAGCGTCACAAATCCCTAGTTCTTGTGAATGGGCCCCAGGGATTGTGCACAAGATTTGGAGGAGGATGATGTTACTTGCGTCCAAATCCCAGATTGTGAAGGTGGAAATAAGCAGGCGAAAGACAGGAGGAGTAAGCAGATGATAAAAGATAGAAGTCGGGAGAAAGGAGCGCCAGGCGTTGTTAATAAGAAGCGTAGAGAAATCAGAAAGAGAAGGCAGAAGATTGACGCAATAGCGGTCGTTAGGGAAGAGACGGGCAAAGAATGGACAAGAGATAGAAGTCCAGAGCAGAGACAAATGAACAGTAGAGACTGGCAGTGAAGCCTCTAAAACCGATGCCACCGAGCCGCCATATTTAGGGGGACAAAAATCAGCTGATCGCCATAGACATTGCATTAAGCGTAATAAATATCAGCCGATTTCTTTGCAGCACCTATAGGAAAACTCAAAATTTAAATTAAAATATGGAAATCAAGTGAAAATGTTAATTAATAAGTCAATAAAAACTAGAATTGATACCCGTAAAAGAGTTTTTAAATTTTTTTTAACGATCGCTGTTGAAAGAAGCCTATTCGGAGCGTCATTGCAATATAAAACATGCCGTAATTATAGCGGCTAAAATGAAACATTGTTGTGCATACAATTGCAAAAATTATTCAAAACAGGGTTCAGACATTTCTTTTACATTTAATATAACACAATAAACTCATTTATAAAATAGATTAAAAAATCGGAATTACAAAAATAGAATTCTATATTTTCACCAGATTTATTTATTTTCATCAAAAGGGTTTAGTGCAATTTAACTTTGTACATGCTAAGTTTGCTCTCCAAATTTATTGAGGAAAAAATTCATAGCTACATTTTTCTGTGAAACTTTAAAAAAATCCAAAAATAATTCTACATCAATTTTTAGCCAAACTCAAGAGTTTATAATTTATTTACAATCAAAATACATATTCATGGAATGAATAAAACATACGATTGTTTATAATCATTATTAAATCAAAAAGATTTACATTTCTATTACAAACAAAATGAAATGAAATTTATCCATTTACATTACAGTGTATTTTACATTATAAAATATAAAAAATCGGTTTCGTTAATATTCCAACGAAAATTGTCACTGCAATAACATGAATAAATTCTTAATTTGACAAAGAATAATGTAATTTATTATTTAAAATGTGATGAAATTGAAATATTTAAATTAAACTACAGATTTCCAAAACATAAAAAATTATATCAGCAATGGATAAGAAACATCAGAAAAGAAAAATGGAAACCAGGACCATTCACAGTCATTTGTTCAATTCATTTTCAAGAAGAATGTTTTGATTTGACAGGGCAAAGAAAAAGATTAAAACGAGGGGCAATTTCCACAAAATTTGACTTTCCTAAACATCTGCAAACAAAGGTACACTTGAGCATCTCTTCAAATATTAACTTTTATCATTAACATATTTATCATGCTTAAACTCTATTATTAAAAAATATAACTCTCAGTTTTATAAAACTTTTTCAAGGAATCTAAACCAAGAAAACCTCCTAAAAATAATGACAAGGAGAATGAAACAGATTCAAAGAGTGAAGCAGGACCATCATTTCATCATTCATTTGATCACACATACAGCTTGGAATCTCCAAGAAAAATTAAAAGAAAATTAGATTACTTAACTGAAATAGCTTCAAACACCAAAAAGAAGTTAAAACTTATCAGTAATCAGAAAAGAAAATTGAAACAAAAAATATTAAAATTGGAGCATATAATTTCAGATTTAAAAAATAAAAATATGTTGTCTGACAGTGCACTGACAAACCTTTCCAGTTGTTGTTCAATAATACCTTCTGAAATATTACAACGTTTATATTTGAAGAACAACAAGCAAAAACATATATCTACATATACACCAAGCATCAGATCTTTTGCTCTGACACTTCAATTTTATTCAAAAAGAGCATATGAATACGTCAGGCAAACATTTGATTTATGTCTCCCTTCTACCAGGACATTAAGACAATGGTATTCTAGCATTGAAGGAAAGCCTGGATTTACACAAGAAGCATTTCGTGCTTTATCATCATATGTAAAATCAACCAAATCAACTATACTAGTCTGTAATTTAGTCATTGATGAAATGGCTATTAAGAAGCATGTCGAATGGGATGGTACAAGCTACAGTGGCTTTATTGATATGGGCGCTGGATTGGATGATGATTCTTTACCTCTTGCCAAAGAAGCTTATGTATTTATGGTGGTGGCCATTAATGCCAATTTTAAGCTTCCATGTGCTTATTTTCTAATTGATGGTTTAAATGGGCAAGAGAGAGCAAACATTGTTAAAGAGTGCATTATCAAATTGGATGAAGTTGGCATAAAAATTATTTCAATCACTTTTGATGGAACAGCATGTAATTTTGCTATGGCCAATTATTTGGGAGCTAAATTGCATTTTAAAGAAATGTGCCCCTATTTTCTACATCCCTCTGATAATAATATGAAAATCTATGTGCTGTTAGATCCTAGCCATATGTTTAAGCTAATGAGGAATGCATTAGCTGATAAAGTTTTACAAAATAGTGAAGGCCAGGTAACAAACAATTTTTTTTTACCAATCCATATTAGTATTATTTCAAATATCAATATGTAGCTTCCTTTATAAATACACAATAAAATTTACAATTTTCCAGACAATTCAATGGAGATACATTGAAGATTTGCATTATTTGCAAGAAAAAGAAGGTCTCCATTTAGCAAATAAATTAAGCAACAAGCATATTAATTGGAAAAACCAAAAAATGAAAGTTGTTCTGGCAGCACAAACATTAAGTCAGTCTGTTGCAGATGCAATAGAATTTGCAGCACATGAATTGCAATTAGAGGAATTTCAAAACTGAAGCCACTGTTGAATTTATTCGACTATGTGACAAGTATACTTTTAATGTTAACATAGTTATTTTGAATTAATATCACTTAACATTTTACATATGCATAATTAAGTATATTATAATTGCTAGGTTATTTGACATTTCAAATTCTTTGCATCCACTGGGCAAGCAATACAAAGCTGCGCTGCGAAAAGAAAATGAAAATTCATGGAGGCCAATCTTAGATCAAGCAGAAAATTATTTTAAACACCTGATTGATCCAATGACAGGAAAAGAAGTAGGCCTAGGAAATCGAAAAACTCCTGTTATCGGTTTCTTAAATATAATTGCAACACTGAAAAGATTATTTACTTCATTAGTAGATTCAACGCAACCAGTAATGAAGTATGTTTTAATTCTTATAATGTGTATCGTTTTAAAATATGTGAAGTAATTCAAATAATTTCGTTTCATGCAACAGGTACATATTAACTGGAAAATTCAGCCAAGACCATTTGGAGCATTTTTTTAATTGCATTAGAGCAAGAGGTGGCTGGAATAATAATCCAACGGCGAAACAATTTATGGCTGCTTACAAAAGAATGCTGATCCATCATGAAATCCTAGCTTCAACATCAGGAAACTGTCTCACACAAAACTCGATACCAATATTATTTGCTTCCTCTTCATCAGTACATCATGATCAATATGATATCAGCTTGTTAAAAAGATACAGCTTGGATATTGGAAAAAATGATGATGATTCCACAGAACTTCCTACCATAGAATTTGAAACATTATCAAAATACTGTGATTCTGTTGTTGAATACATTGCAGGGTTTGTTGTTAAATCCTTGATGAAGATTGCTGTCTGTCCTGAATGCAAAGATGCTTTGATGGATAAGTCACTAAAATGCCAATCCTTACTCATCAGGCAAAAAGACAAAGGGGGCCTTTTATGTGCTTCCAATGATGTCATTCAGCTCTGCAAGATATCTGAAAAAATAATTAGAATTAATAGAAGATCTGTTAGAATGGAAAATATTCAAATATCTCAAAATGTTTACAATAATCTTTTCACAAAAATTTTAACAGCTTTAGCAGAAACCAACATCAGCCTATTTAATAATCTATCTAATTATATGTTTGAAATGAGCCCTTTTGATAATCATGTTATAAAATTAATTAGACTTGTAATTAACAAATATATTTCTATTCGTTTAAATTACGAAGGGAAACGGTTGAATAATCAGATCAGAAGTGAAAATTTAAGAACAACTTTATCACGCTTAATTCTCTTTAAAAATCAATAAATCGTTTTTAACCTTTTAAATCAGTATATATTATGAAAATTCTTTTAAATCATTTTTAACCAAGATCAGGCCAAGATGTAATCAAGAGTTAAAAAAAGTTTTTCAAAATAATAATAATCGAGATTCTAACCTCCGTTAAATAAAAATGCTTTAGATTAGGCCTAAGTAGAATGCAATCTCGCTTCGCTCGTAAGCAATTTCATGGCTAACTTGTGAGACGAGAAACATGTATTTTTTGATGTTATATTAAGCTAATTGTTCCGATTTCCACTACTACTGATTATTATAATTAATCACCAGAGTTTTCAGCAACTTACCTATGTTATGAAGTTTATTAGAGGACTTGTAGTCGGGAAGAAATTTCCATAGACTTCCATTATAAATTCATGGCCGATTCAGATTTTTTCCCCCTAACAATGGATGCTCGAACACTTCCGGTGGCGCCCATCTGCATTGGCTTCTTAACATAGCACTGCCAGTCTCTACTGTTCATTTGTCTATGGTCCAGAGGAGAGAGCGCTGTGCGTCTTGAAGGAAAAGCATAAGGGAGATAGAAAGAAAAAGCAAGAGATCGGCGCATTAACAATCGTTAGAAGAGAGACGGGGAAGGAGCCAATAGAAGCGCGCGAAAGACGAAGGAGGAGATTTGGAAAGAGAGAGAGAGAGAAGGGGAGAACGAGTTTGGAAAGGGATGAGGACGGAGGAAATTTGGAAGCGGTCGTGTCCAGGCTACCTTCCTAGGGACCCGGAGCCAAGAGGAACTTCAGAGTGGTCGCACGAACAGCAGGTTAGGCTTTTCGATAATTTTCGTTACAACGAAGCCACGAGTAAACCTCGCTGTCGTGTGTTCCGCGGGAAACGTGAAGTGCTTTCCTCCCGGGAACCACAAGGGGAAGGTCAGCTGGGGCCACGAGGCATTGACCGCGGGAATTTGGAGTCGACCTTAGCTACGGCGGCGGATGAGAGCGGAGTTGGTCTTTTCAAGCTCTCGGACCTCGCAAGTTCTGAAGATTGCGTTAGGCGAATAACGTATCGTGGATCAGGCGACGACGAAGGGAGGCCTATTTCGTCGGCGGAGGCGTTCGACGGTGTGAGGGTCGAAGATAGTGAGCGAGCGGTACAGACACTGGGCCTGCACGAGCCGACGACTTCGGCAGGGGATTTATCGTGCCAGGAAGGCGTTCAGAAAAAGGTTTTGGAGCCAGCGTGGGAGGCCTATCCAGAGGGCCGGCTTTCTCAGGGTAGTAGTAACGTAAGCGCGCCTACCACCGGTGTGCAGAGCGTAGCGCGTTGCGAGGCTCGTTCATTAAGCAGTCACAGTAAGCATATTACAGTGTTGGAATTGCGGCGCGTAATTGCAGGCGTTACAATTAGTAATTTATCACTGTTTTGCTTTTATTCATTCCTTTCTGTTTTCTTGATTCCCTCAGGTGCACGTGTTGCTACACTTCTCCGCGTCAACGTTTCGTGTATCTGGGTTCCAGCAATCCTCCCGCCAAAGGGATTGCGCGACGGGTTCTCCGTTGTTGACCAGCCACCAAGGACATTCAATTCACGTGTGCTAAAGGATAGTTAGCCAATGAAGAATTTTCGTAAAGTCTTTTCACGTTCTTGGACTGCGTTCAATTAAATTTTGTTAGCCTGATTTATTGCATTAATTGGTAGATGGTCGCATTTCGTTAATTGTGTATTTTCTAATTAACTTTGCGCATCAATAGGAGGCGCCCAATAAGGATGTCCTCATGGTTCTTATATTGTATTTTCTTTTAATTAGCCATTAAACAGATAAAATTTAAACTTTCAATTGCGCAACTTTGCCGCATTATTTATCACCCTACCACATCCTTTTAGGTACGTTACACCATGACAATCGAAGTTCCTGGTTCAAATCCAAGTCGCAGAATTTTTCCATCCATTTTTCTAATTAATATCATTTACCTGATGCTTGCAGTTTGCTCCAGTTTAATTTCTTTATTTCCTAAAAGTTTATCAATTGTTGGAATTGCAGTGTACACAGACACAAACGATCATGTACATCCATCGCCATCCAAGAAGAGAATTTTGGAATTGTTGAATTTTTAGATAAACAAATGAATTTTTAAAGGTCAGGTCACATAAATTTACAGCCATAGCCAGGGCTGAAAAAACGTCAGATCAAACGTTTGTATCATTTTCATTCTATTTCCTCCCACTTTCGTAGCCATACACATTATTCCACACATTGTTTCTCCGGCATTATGGTAAACTCGCTCAGCTATACACAACATTCCAACACGAACCGGGGAGAACTGTTAGAGGGCCATCCATTAGGAACATTAAAAAAAAAATTTTTCGGTTTTTATATATGAATTTTTACTATATATTCCCATTCAGATATTGCAAACTTTCATCAAAAAAAGAGCCCGAGCAACGCCGGGTATATCAGCTAGTATCTCATATTGCAGTTACCGTAAGCATTACCGATGTACGTACAGTGTTAAATAAATTTAATGTTATAGTATCTCATATGCTGTAGTTTCGTCCATTGATAAATAAATAAAAAGTTTATGTACAGTGTAAAATATTTGTTTGTTGCATCTAAAAACATTATCATGATTCAATGCTTCGGACTGCAGATTCGAAATGAAGCCACTTTTTTTCTTGGCTGCGACGGATTTGAATTATCTCTATTATCTGCATAGATATAAGCGTGGAACAGACACTTTAATCATCCTATATTGAATGTGTTGCATAATGATCACTTTCTTATGATTGTTCATACAGATATTAACATAAAAAAACGGAAGGAATGTTTTTGAAAGGGAAGGGTAACAGTAATGTATCCTTTAGAGTATAGATAATAAAGGGTGTTATTTAATTTCATGACCAAAATGATAGGGGTAATGGAATATGGGTCTCTAAGCATAAAAGTTGATATGAACATGGGTCCGAATTTGAACGATAACTGATATATGAACAGATATAAAAATGCCACCACTAAGATCAACAAATTAATAACGCACTTTATACAAGATCTAGGATGATGGAATTTGGGAGAATATTAGAGTACATAAAATTGTGTATACCGTTAAAATTTGATCGAATTCCAACGAGTAGTTTCCGAGTTACGTAGTCAACATCTTAACACGTGGTAGTTAGTATTCACATGTGAGCATGTGTTACGATGTTCAGTGCGTAACTCGGAAACTATTCGTTGGAATTCGATCAAATTTTAACGGTATACACAGC
>JAHWFO010088325.1:705933-735794 GCA_023313115.1 Rhysida immarginata | reverse complement strand
GAAAATCACATGAGTAGAACGTTTAAAAACAACGCGTAGACCGCTTTGGCTGCGCGACAACGAGCGAAAAGAGCTGGAAAAAACCTTTGTTGAGCGATTTTTAACGGTTTAGTGACGTCCTTTTGGGGAGCGCCGTTGTCGAAGCCGACGTGGAAAGGCATTGAACGGCGGCGCTTTTTTTTAATATGAACCTCTTTCCGACTTTGTAAACCTGTCAGCCATCCCGACTTCAGTAAGGTGGAGTGTGTGAGAACCCAGATATTTGGCCTATGGGCCTGAAAACTACTGGAAACACGCACAAACGCGTCATTTGCGAAGGAACGGTGAACGCAGCGCCATACAACGGTGCGGCCACCGAGGGAACTAGATTTCACTGAGAAACGAGGTTGTTTTTTCCGAATAACTTTGCCAAATTTGATCCCAGGACCAAACGACTTTACAACAAACATGCTCATAGTCATGCCAACTCGAATCGAAAACGTGTGGGCTTCTCTCACCCATAGACAATTAACAAATGCGAATTTTGTTTTGGTAGGGTCCAATCAGAATAAGGCACGGCCACAGAGTGGGGTCCCCAGCCGCGAGAACGTTCAACTATCTGTTCCCAGTGGTCGAACTAGCCAGTGGTTAAACAGCATCACTTGCCTACCAGGGTGGCTAAAGCGAGTAGGTGTCAGAAGTTAACCTCTGACCAGCGAAAGCTGTGGGCCAAGTTCATATTGCCTCGTTAGAGGTATTTTTTTACGTTGGGTGTAGCATTATGCCACCTGAAGATCTTTTCAGATCTTAAAAACCTGTGGAGGCAATACCATCTGCCTCTCCACTTCAAAAGTGGTTTCCACACCGTCCCTAGTTAACCGAATCACCACGGCTCTTATGCCCTTGGCCACGGCATAAGAGGGGTGCAGTTCAATCCCCTTCGAGGCTCACAGCGACGGCTGCCCCTGTGTGTAGCGGTGGTGCTCGGCATCCCAATCGAGTGTACCGACTACCTAAGCTCTGCCCTCCACTTTCTGCACAGGAACCAGCGCCCTGGTCGAGTTTCGAAGTGCCCCAGCTGCCTCAACCGCCCGCTCGCCTGCATAGGCGTGGGTGGACCGGAACCCTTGGACTGTCACCATAAGAGCGCTCTGTCGACAGTACAGGCGGTTCAGGACAACTGACACCAAGCACAGGGTGTGAGGGAGAGGCAGCATACCCCCAAAAAACCACTCCTCCTTCTTTCTCTTTCCTCTCTTTCCACTATCCTCTCTTCTTTTTCTCTCTCTCCATCTTTTTCTTTCCTTTTCTCTCTCTCTCTCTCTCTCTCTTTCTTTTTTCCGTTTCTTCTTCTTTCTCTTTCTCCTTTTTCTTATCTTTTCATCTTCCTTATCTTTTTGTCTTTATTGAATAAAGCATAATTATTATTCATAAAAAATAGGATTCAAAATATGAAGAAAAAACAGAAATGGCCGCCGTTTCTCAAAATGGCGGGTGGAGGGGGAGACCAGCTGGTCTTATCTTATCTTCTCATCAAAAATGGCCGCTCTGTTGCCATGGCAACCAAAATGGCGTTCTGCTGGGCTTATCATTTGATCTTATCTCTGCTGATAAAAAGGGTGATATGAGGCCTGTTTGGGTACCAACGCCTGGGGCGAGGGCGTGGCGGGCGTGGCCGGAAGTGGTACATAAACTGGCCTCATGCAAACCGGAAGTGGTCATGTGGTCCGATGAGTCATGATTTCAAATGCATCATGCAGATGGCAGGATATGAATATGGAGAAAACAACACGAAAGCATGGACCCCATCTGCATCGCCACAACACTTAAAGCTGGTGGCAGCAGTATTATGGTTTGGGAGATGTTTTCTTGGCATTGTTTGGGTCTTTTGATTCCTCTGCACGGACATGTATGTGCCCAAAATTATTTAAGTATTGTCGCCGATCAAGTACAACATGTTATGTTAATGGTGTACTCTGACGGGGATGGATACTTCCAGCAAAACAATGCTCCTTGTCATAAGGCTGGCATCATCCTCAGATGGTTCGAAGAACATGCTGGAGAGTTTACCTTGCTTCGTTGGCCTGCACAATCGCCAGATCTCAATCCCATTGAGAATTTGTGGGATGAGATCGAACGGGCCATCAGGCAGCGGGATCCGGCACCATCAAATCTGCAGGAATTGTAATGTGCAGTTCTTCAGAGTTGGTCTCAAATTCCTCCTAAAACCTACCAACATCTCATGGAATCCATGCCCCGAAGAATGCAAGCAGTAATAAGAGCGAAAGGTGGCCCAACACTGTATTAAGGGGGCGGTCATAATAATTTGGCCACTCAGTGTATAACATGATTATATTTATACAATATACTAGAAGCGAACCCACCCGATTGTATAATCGGGAAATAACCCATTGTTAGATTTTTTCTTTGTTGTGACATAGTCCACCGTCGCTGATTTTATATAAATGATTGATAGGTTAGTCCATGTTAGTTTAAACAAATAAAATAACGTGACTAAGAAATTATTTAGACTAGAAGTGGCATACTTGGAGAGGTCCATCCACTATGAGCCTTTAAAAAATTTCTTTTCGAATTTTCATTAAGAATTTTTACTATAATAATTCTAAGCGCTTTCATGTGTTTATTTTTATGAGATTTCTAAATTTAATAAAAAAAAACAGCCAGGACCACACCAGGGTTATCACTAGCTTATTAGGTAGCACAGCAGGTCCAAACATTTCATAAATATACATTTTGATTATATTCTGTGTGAATGTGAATTTTTTGAAAACTGAGATGCTGGTAATGCGATGATTGAAAATTCGTTTCCAAGAATTATTAATAATGAGCATAAAATGATAATGCAGTGACAGGACATAAATAAGGCAGCGTCTATTGAGGAAACAAAGGAGTCAGATGTGTCTCCCTTGAGCTCCCTATCAAACTTCCAGACGATTGGCAAAAATTTATGTGTCTGGAAAGGAAAGTGAAAGAACGAGTGTTGGTCAGAGAAACTCTGCAGCTAAAACAGAAAAAGCTATATGGGCCTTGGAAAAATCTGAACAACGGGAGTTTCGAATAGAGCAAGAGGGTATAAGAGATTCTACGTCAAGGGCAAGATGGTGAAGATGCCCGGTGATGAAGATGGATATTTTAATCTGAGGCAAGTCAACAGCAGGTTAAATAAAGTCCCAGTATATCATCTAGAATTCCTGTTCTTCGGATTTTTCTTAGTTTAGATAGTCCCTTCGCCCTGAATTGTATTGATTGAGTTATTGTTTAACCAATTTGGAGTTACAATTTTAACTTCTGAAATTGTTCTGCTTACCTACAAGTGTAATTATCCAATGCAACACCGGATCCTCTGCTAGTAAGTTTATAATAAGTGACAAACAACGTTATTGGCACCACGTTTTCGTTGATGAGAAATAAATTCTTTTCGATGCGATTGTTGAAATTTTCACCATAGATGTAAGGTTAAAAGCTAAAAATATACTAAAAATTTTCAGACACCTGCTAAAAAATCAAGTTTTAATCGTACGGGCATGAAAATTGCAACAATCGAAAGAAAGAGCTCGAATCCAGGTATGTTTTTGTTTGTGTGCTAATATTTATTAAAATATTTTTGTGAGAGCTGCTTAAAATCGTGTTCCCATGTTAAAAATACTGCAGTTGCGCTAGGCTGTTGCAGAGGCCGACTTCCTAAATTCCTGGGTATGGTATATTCATAGAATATAAAGGTTTCTTTCAAAAAATCGATATTTGGAGGTGATACTGATATCCTGTCCAAAAATAAAAATTTGTAGAAAATCCCTTATCGTTTTATTTATCTTTGAAAGCAACTGAAATCCAACTGATCTGATCGATGATATCTTTCTGAATATTCATGATATTTGGTTCGGCTTTTTATAAGAGTAGCTCTATACATGTCGCTAATAAAATATGCAAAACACATTTTGATAATGCTTAAGCATTATTTAGTAAAAATGCTCATATTTCATCAAATATTATATATATTTAAATTCTAATTGCAGGGTGTTGTCTCTACTGTGATTTGTCAAGTTTCCTGAAAATGGTATTGCATTAGGCTAAAAACCCTGGATGTTCTAAACAAAAAAATTAAGAAAAAAATTTCGATTTTGTTTAAAGAAAGTTTTATATCGGTAAGAATATACAAAATTTTTAAGAAAATGTTAAGTTCTAAGAACATGTTAAGTTCTAAGAACTAAAAATTTAATAAAAGTCCGAACAACAGGAATGCTATGTAAAAATTTCATACATACCGTAAGTAATAAACTAGAGGAATGCTACATACCGTAAGTAATAAACTAGAGGATACTCTTTTACCACAACAAGGTAGAGGATACTTTTTCACCAAAGAGGATACTCTTTCACCACTCTTTTCCTTGTTGTGGTAAAAGAGTATCCTCTAGTTTATTACTTAACTATTTCTATCCACATAAGATTTTATTCCATTATTCTATCACATACCAATGAACCAATTTTGACTATCATTAATTTAACGTTATGTTCCATCATGACACGTCATTCCACGATGTTTGATATACTACAAGCCATAATTTAGTACTAAAAGTCTTTAATGGACCATAATGGTATCACCGTGTGACATTCGTCCTTGTCGAAGGATTCGAAAACTTGTGGGTTTTTTTTATCCGTCATGTGGCCAGGAGGCCACCTGGCTCTGTGTGTAGCTAACGCAGTGCCTTTTGCGAAAGTGAACTGTTTGGGAATTCCGCCAACAGATGGTGGTACCATCAACAGCATCTTGAACCAATGAGAAGCCGGAACGCTCGCCCTGTGACCATCTTTCAGTGTGAAATGAACAAGTAGTCTGTTTCAACCTTGTACATCACACTGAGAGATAGTCACATGTTTATTGTGGACAAGAATTATCGTCTTTTTTCAACATGTTTATTATCCTCAGTTCTTGGTTGGTTTCTTATTCATATACATGTATGTCATTCCAAGCTTTTTGATATATTACATGGAACTTTGAACCAATTTTGACTAGCGCTAATTTTACGTTATATTAATACGTTTATGGTACATCAATCCAAGCTTTTTGATATATTAGAAGCCATATTTTAACATTGAAAGTTTCCAATATACAATACGGAGGGTTGATTCAGATAAAATGAGACGAATTTGCAGCTCTGTTACGATGGTACCACGATCCGCAAAGTGCAGACAACAAGGTGGTGATCAGTTGATAGTTCTGCCCCTCTTCTCACACGAGTATCCAACACTGATCGGAATAAGTCGGCTGAAACAATTACAAAATCAATCGGTGACTTTGTACATAAGTCAACTTCGAGTCGAGTGCGGTACACTGAGGCGCGAAAAGCAGCAGCAAAGACAGTATCAACAGCTGAAGCCAAGGCCTGGGAGAAATTCGGGGAGAAATTGGAGGTACCTAGACTGTGGTTCGGCAAACTAGGTGTTCTGGCAGACCGTGCGCTGCCTCCGTGGAAAGAAGTCTCTTTCATCACAAACTATTAAGTGTTCAGATGGGAGGCTTCTGAAAACGGAGGAGAGCGTATTGCATAGGTGGAAGGAATACTTTGTGTTTCTTCTAAATCCGGTGACAACAACAACTGAGGCATACGAGGTGCATCTTGGAGCGGAGAATAGTTACGGTAGTATCACTGAAACAGAAGTCAGATGGGCAATTAAGTCCCTGAAGACTGGCAAAGCTGCAGGTGATGATGAAATCCGGTCCGAGATGTTAAAGGCCTTAAATCAGGATGGTATCCTGTGGCTGACTCGAGTGTGTCAGGTTGCTTGGATATCTGGACAGGCCCCTAAGCAATGGCAGACAGGAATTGTGATCCCTATCTTCAAAATGGGAGATGAGATCCCTATCTTGCAGCAACTATCGAGGCATCTCTTTAATTCCTGGGAAAGTGTACGCTAAGTGTCTGGAGAAGAGAAGTCGGGAAATAGTCGACTCCAAACTGTCGGGGGAGCAGTGTGATTTCCGACCTGGCCGAAGCACGACGGATCACATCTTTGCTCTAAGGCAAATCTTTGAGAAATCCTGGGAGTATGCAAAAGAGATCTACGCTTGTTTTGTGGACCTCGAAAAAGCATATGACAGAGTTCCTCGGGAGAAGCTCTGGCAAGTGTTGCAAGAGTATGGAGTGGATGGGCAATTACTGGTTGCTATCATGTCTCTGTACGAAAGCTCTGAGATGTGTGTCCGGATAAATGGCATTAAGTCAAGATCGTTCACCGTGGGTGTTGGACTCTGCCAAGGGTGCATACTGTCGCCCCTCTTGTTCATTATCTTTATGGACTGGATAGACAGGGGCAGCCGAGGCGATGAGCATGTTTGTGTGGGCGACTGCCTGGTGGAGAGGTTGCTCTTTGCTTACGACCTTGTCCTCCTTGGGTCTTCTCGCACGAACCTTCAGCATGCACTAGACCGGTTTGCAGCCAAATGTGAAGAAGCTGGGATGAAGATCAGTGTGGCTAAAACCGAGGTTCTGGTCCTTTCAAGACAGCCTGCCCAGTGCGCTCTCCATGTTAGGGGAGCTTCATTGAGACAGGTGGAGAAATTCAAGTATCTCGGGATTGCATTCACGAGTGATAGACGACAGGAGAAAGAATTGGATGCTCGGATTGGTGCAGCAAGCTGTGTCAGACATGAACTGTGGCGATCTGTGGTAACGAAACGGGAGCTGGGTAACAAAGCCAAGCTCTCCATCTTCAAATCTATCTTTGTCCCCATTCTCACCTTGTTATTTTCCTAGCCGGTGGGTAAGAGACCAAGGGGTCGGCCTAGAACCACGTGGCCTGACTACATGGAGAATCTGGGTTCGAGTCGCTTGGATATTACCGGGGAGGACATGCGCCTGATGGCGGAAGATCGCGATCGCTGGAGATCCTCCATAGGGCTGCTGCCCCCGCGACCCTAACGGATAAGCGGGTTTGAAAAGTAAGTAAGTTATGATGGTGTAATACCATGGTGCCACCATCGGTTGTGTTCAATGTGAGAACCACGTTGTTGGACTATTGCCCAGCACCGTTATTTCCACTGAAGTAGGCTGAGTTTGAGGGACTCCATGGGAAGTTCATTTCACACCTGCTGACACACTTTCCAAAGCGCATCAACGGTTCTTGGTCGGTGACTTCCGAGCCGTCGTTTCAGGAGACCAAAACCACAGAAATCCATCGGTGATGCATCAGATTTTACAGGCACATGAGAGAAGGGAATAACTCGTATGCCCGTCTCCTGTTTCATCTTCCTGTAGTAAGCCACAGATGACTTAGCAGTGTGGCTTGATGCCTTGTCCATGTGGATCCAAACTTTTGATTGTTCACCAGGGTACAGACGTGGGATATCCTGCCGATATATGTGGTCCATTACTTTACTCTGGAAGTAAGCTGCACTAATTTTACAGTTTCCAGGAACTCGACGAATCGTGAGCAGTTCACGTGAGCAATATCCGGCAATCACCATGAAGCCCTTTGAAAACTTTTCCTTGCACCTTCAGACAAAATCGGATAGTAAATGGTGTCTTGCCCTGGGTTTGTTGGTGTCATCGAGGTACACCAAGCTTCATCCAAGGAGACAACCCACTTCCATCCGTCAGCTGCAAGATGGTTTTCATACAGTTTTCTGGTGTTGGTGAATCGTTCCTGCACGTGCCTGGCCGACAGTCTGTGACCGCGCGCTTTATGACGTCGCTCCAGCCCAAGATTGTCATGAATTATGCCTGTGAAATACCTTTCCTTTGGGCTAGAATTCTCTGTGTGTGGGGATTTTCTTTCAGCACTTCAGACTGGATTTCTCCACCACCTGAACTGGGCGTGTTGGCTGGGGCTTGTTTCTGGTCTGCTTCTCTGCTCGTTCACGTTCATTACAGATGGTCGCAATTTGTTCTTTTTGATTATTCGACCCACAGTAGCTTTGGATACCACAATACTATTTCGTTTGCATAATTCCACAATGCACGAAAGACTGAAGTTAGCGTCGGAAAGGCCAAACATATACCCTTCCCAAAAAGCTGTGATTTTGGAGGCCATGTTTCCGCACAAAATGTCCCAAATAACAGCAATAAGTGTATACAACGCTAATCCCCATGAATAGTGGACGAGTCATGCAAATCACATTCCATCAAGGTCATACGCGGCGTTTAAAGTCGTCTCATTTTATCTGAATCAACCCTCCGTAATAGTATCACTAAAACACGTACCTTTGAAACAATTTTTTATTTATTTATTTATTTAATAAAATTTACAAGTGGGACCCCTCAGTTGCCAGTATGGTCTGAATAGATCGACAAAAAGGCCCCCGAGGGCCACGACAAATCATTACATGAAACCAAATAAATAACATAAAACCTTTATAACATGTTAAACAATATCAATACAAATTTATAGCAGACTTCCAAATCGAATAATCTATATTAAGACAACTCAAATATTATACAGCTACTAATTTAGACCAACAAACAGAGAAGAATCATTATATAACCTAAACAGGAACATATCATCTTCAATCTCCTACAGCTTCCAAAAACATATTATGCCAGCTCATTTTTAAATATGAACTCTAAAATCCGGCCTAAGGCTTAAGACAAAACGTTTCACAACTTTGTAAATGATTCGAAAGTGAGTCTTGAACAAGTTCCTGTTGGTAAAATTATGACTAGCATTACTTTTACGTTATATTCATGAATGACACATCATTTCAAACTGTTCGATAAATTGCATGCCATATCTTAGCATTGAAACTTTTCAATAGATTTCGTGGTATAATTAAATTGGCTACAATTGAACCAGTTTCGAATAACACTAATTTTACGTTATATTCATGCATGCCACATCATTCCAAGCTGTTAATATTACATGAAATAACGTTGAAAGTTTCCAATGGGCCATAATGTACGGATCAGGGGATATTTAAAGAAAGTGGTCGAATAAATAATTTGGATAATTTAGAAAAGACTGCACCTCCTAATTATAATATTAGCCAATTAATGTTTTATATATTTATCCCACTTACATAAATAGAAACCTCCCGCTACCAGGGTCGGCCAAATGATGAGAGAATCAAAGTACTCAAGGCAGTATTAACAATAAAAAAAATTTATTGCAACATCCAATAAAGGGTTGTATAAAACAAGTAACGTTGGTAAATGAATTTAGAATGAATTATTAAAAAAATTGAGAATGAAATGTCAATCAAATAATGGATAAATATATTGGTGTACAGAAATTGAAATGATTTTCATTAAACAATTAAAGACTTTGTATCAATGATGTCACTTAAAAAAATTGTATATTACAGAATATAAAACATGAAATTCAATATAATGTTTTTTGTAATCAATTTGGCGTATGGCAAAAATTTGTGGTGAATGGGTTGTGAATATATCGGGAAATGATTAAGCGTAGTCAATGTGGATAGCAAAGATTTAATGACAATTCATTAATTTAAATAATATAATATGAATAATTTGAAAAATGGTCATTGGAGGATTTTTCACGCCATTACCTCCGATATTAATTAATAAATAGCAAAAAATAGTAAAGAAAATTCCACGGCCTGGGTTCGAACCAGGAACCTCAGGGTGTATGCCCCAACACTAACCACTAAGCTACCGCGGGCATGGAAGCTGACGCTATCAAACATGCCCTATGAGCATAGGTTAAAGCTCGGCTCCTTGTTCGCAAGCCAGGACTATCTTTACTATTATATGGCGAATATTATTCTTTACTATTTTTCACTATTTATTAATTAATATCGGAAATAATGGCGTGAAAAAACCCTCCAATGACTTTTTCAAATTATTCTCTGAATAATATTCGCCATATAATAGTAAAGATAGTCCTGGCTTGCGAACAAGGAGCCGAGCTTTAACCTATGCTCATAGGGCATGTTTGATAGCGTCAGCTTCCATGTCCGCAGTAGCTTAGTGGTTAGAGCGTCGGGGCGTATACCCAGGGGTCCCTGGTTCGAATCCAGGCTGTGGAATTTTCTTTACTATTTTTCGCTATTTATAAATACAATATGATTACAAGATAAATACATTCTAAATTGGCTCATTCTAATGCTCAACATTAAACAGTATCACAATCTCGACTGATCCTGTGTGTTTGAGAGGGTACTTAACTCGTGGAAGCCTGATTCTGGAATGACTTTTTGAAGCCCGCGCTTCCCCTTTTATATCCCAGGCCGATCCTGCAGTGAATCCTTGGATCACCTCGTCGTGGCAAGGCCAGAAACACTCATTTAACACTTCCGGAATAGCAGGAGAGAACAACAAAACAGCGATCAGCGAAGCCAAGAGTTCCCAGCATGCCAAGCATCGAGATATTACTACTTAGAGCTAATAATGATAGAAAGTTTAACAAAATAAACAATTTAATTCTAACATTAAGGGCCGTATCACAGTTAAAGGTCTCAAAAAAGACTCTACCACTGGCTCGGCAGAGCTGAATTTGAGCGCGAGTCCTTTTTCAGAGTCCTTTCGTCTCACAACTACCCTACAGACCATCACCTTCTATTATCTTCAGAAGATAATAGAAGGTGATGTACAGACACCAGCTCAAGTGAACCGCAGCTCAAGAAGTTTGTGACGCAAATTTGTAGGCGCGTTCTCTGGAAACCTTCGCGTAGTCATAGCAACGGTGACACGGCCGAGATCCACATATGCTGGACATGTGGTTTTTATGTCACCTTCACGAAGGAATGTAAAATTTTTAAAAAAAAAAAGTTGGTTTTGAAGTTATTCTGCTTAGGAAATCGAAATTTTAACAGATTTAAAAACTATTTTTCTTTAATTAATTAATAATTCGTATATTAAATTTGTAGATATATAAACCGAAATACTATATTATGATATAATATCGGATACAATATTGTATATTAATACAAGCAAAATCTCTTATTCTACAATATATATAATGAAAATATGGAAAGGCAAATGCAACTTCGAAAACGATTTCATTGTATGTTGTGGAAAAAGAAATGTTGTTTGTCTTATTTTATAATATTATGAGTTATATCCAAAATTATTTGATAATATAGTACTTGAATTAAGTGATGACTAACTATTTCATTATTCTTTATTTAAATCAGTTTATCCCTCTGAACGCATATACGTTTCTTATTAATAAACTGTCTGTGTAAATGTAATTTTATAAGAAACTATACGATTTCTTTTTTAGGTTTAACCCATGTCAAATTTCTTACTTTTTCTTTATTATAAAATAGGCTTTTTAAATTCCAGTTCCAAAATTTTTAAATGATCATACTTAATTAGATATAGATATAACAAAGTCATTTATTTTTTTCTTAAATTTTTATAAAAGCTTGTGAAATTGTTATCGGGGACATATTCTTGGTTTATTTTTTTTCCTATCATAATTCCAACATTAGGGAAACCAGTAAATTTATGTTCAGATTTATATAAAAATCCTTAAGTTTAAAGAATTTATATTTGGAATTGTGTGGATTAGAGGCAAAACATCGTTTCTCTGAAAAATGCTTTATAAACAGAGCGTAATTTGCACATTACTTATAATAAATTTATAAATAATTTGTAATTTATTTATTATTTAAATATCAAATTACATTTTATTATTTTCTAAATATATATATTTATAATTAAATAATGTTGCAGCCTGCATTAGTTTTCATTTTATTGCATTTACGTATGACTTTCTAGCGCTATTTAGGTAACATTGCATACATTTATTGGTATTAATAATATTATTATTATTATTATTATTATTATTATTATTATTTATTATGTGGGAGTATGTTATAACATTGATTAACTCTGCCATTGAGATTTTTATCCCCAAGAATAGGTTTAATAAGTCGATAAAGAAAAAGCGTTTTCCAATATGGTTTACTCCCGAGACCATTAGATAGTGGAAATTAAAACGACTGCTACATAGGAATTTTAAAAAGAGTAAAGATGATATAGACTACGTGAAGTTTAAACAGTGTCAAAGGCATTTCAAAAAATCTTGTAAAGAAAGTTTCGACAAATACTTCTTTCGAATATGGCGTTTTCACTAACCCACCTTCTTTTTGGTCTATTTCTCATAAACTATTAGGACTAGCTGCACATCCCATTATACCCGCTGATGTAAACTTTATGAACGATCTAGTTAGTCAATTTGAAGCAAATATGGGAAATACAGAAGTATTGAATCCCGACGTTAAATCTGTTGACGCGTTTTGGAATAAAATAAATAATAAATTTGCACCTCCTCCTATTACAGAATCCAATATTATTCATTTGTCGAGAAATACAAAAGCTTCAAAGGGCATAAATGATAAGGGTTTCCCTGATTATATATACAAGGGGTGTACTGAAGCCTTAAAAACAGCCCTCTCTATTTAATTTATTCGCTCTTTAAAGGATGGCGTTTATCCTTCAGATTGGAAAACTGTTCGTATGCAACCAATACCAAAATGTCGTAATCCTAAGGCTCCTGTGGATTTTAGGCCACTTATTATTATACTATTTCCGGCTAAACTTCTCGAATCTTTTTTTTCATTTGTCTAATTTTGTTGATCCTTTTTTGCCTGAGGAGCAACCTGGCTTCCGCAAATAGTACTCAACTCAAACTAATTTGACCAAACTTACACAATTTTTGGCTTCTCGAATGGATCGTAGAATACAGGTTGATGTGATATACATCGATTACAGTAAGGCATTTGATAGCATTAATATCGCGCTTCTCATAGATAAGCTGGAAATTATGGGAATGCAGAACTGGATTCTTCATAGGATGACCTCGCTTTTAACAGATAGGTCATTTTATATTAATATTTCGGCCACTTATAGGACGTATCAAGAGTGGCGTTCCGCAGGGCTCGCCATTGGGACCTGTCCTTTTTAACATCTTCATTGATGATCTACATCATAGGCTAATTCTTAATCGATGCCGATTATTCCTGTATGCTAATGATCTTAAAATATATTCTGAGATTACCGACCCGAATGACTGCATTAACTTACAAAACGAGGATTGATAGTATCACGTTTAAAAATTCCAAGGATGTTTGTTTAAAAAAGATGTTATTTTCAGTTAAACGCCAAAGGCTCATAATGGAGATAGGTTTTCTGAATTATAAATTATCCATTGCTGAAGCCAAAGCTTATGATTTCCATTTATTTCTAAGTAACCATTTATGTGCAAAAGATTGGGACAGGTTTTTATGGAAAGTAAACTGGGTGAACCAAGCCAAAATGGACGTAAAAAGGTCTAAATTGGGGAAAAAACTCAATTTGATTATCAAAAATCAAAAACCCATTGTCAAACCTACAGATAAAAACACTCTAAATAATGTGGTTAATCATACAGATTTAGACTTTAGCAACGAAGAATTGGAACTCCTTTCAAAAGGCTTGAAATTTGCCATCAGTAACAAACGGAAGGATATTCAAGAATTAGTTGGATGTTTGGAAGGCGGCATCAAATACTTACTGGAATCACGGAAGAAAGCTCTTAGAGAGCAATGTTCCCAAATTTCGGATCATAACTGGAAGAACTATGATTCAATAGATAATAGTAATAAGATTACCGCCACGATTAGAAATTTGATCGGAAAAGAGTGTTTTTATCTAAAAAGTGATAAAGGAAATAGCACAGTCATTCTCAAAAAAGATGACTATTATCAGAGAGTAGAGGCTCTTATATCCGAAGGACCTTTTATGATAATTAATAAGAACCCTTTACGCACTTTAAGTGATAATGTTAAAGAAGCGATAAAAACTAGCCCTAATCTTATCCCAATGAAGTTGGCCTCGTCACTGGTCATTAGTAACCCCACTTTACTGCGTTTGTATTGCTTACCGAAAATTCACAAACCAGGGAATAAAATGCGACCGATAGTCTCCAATATTGACTCTCCAACTTACCGAATTTCTAAGTTTTTGGCAAAATATTTAAAAACTTTGAAACTGTCGGATTTTGACAGCTCGGTTACCAACAGCGTCGATCTTGTTAATAAAATAAAACAGATGGAGAAATATTAGTTTCATTCGATATAGTATCATTATTCCCAAGCATTCCCCTTCCAGAAACAGTTCAATTCTTGAAAAACATCATGTGCAAAAACAAGGTGCCTTCTAATATCCAGACTGAATGTTTAAAACTTATTAGACTATGTATCAATAATAATATTTTTAGCTTCCAGGATAAAGTTCACAAAATGACGGAAGGCACTCCTATGGGATCGTGCCTCGGCCCTATCTTGGCTGAGGTTTTCTTAAAAAGTTTTGAGGATATCCTCAGAACGTCGAATTTTTATTTCCCTGACTGTTGGTTTCGATATGTTGATGACATATTTGCGATATTTGATACTAACAAGTGCGATACCAATTCTTTTCTACAACACTTAAATAGTTTTTTCCTCTCTGTTCTGTTCACACTGGAATTAGAGAGAGACCAGAAGTTGCCTTTCCTGGACGCTTTAATCTTTAGGAGTCAAGATCACTGAGAGTTCGACGTTTACCGGAAGCCTTCTAACGGCCTCAATTACATTCCAAGTGATTCTAGCCACCCCTGGAACCAGAAGACTGCCACTTTTGTTTCCATGCTGGATAGAGCCCTCAACATTCCGCTCAACCAAGAACGATTTAAGAAAGAAATTTCCCTCATCAAAAAAATCGCAACTATGAATGGCTACAACAATCGCACCATCATGGATTTACTTAGGAAAAGAAAGTTCAAGAAATTTATCAAGGACAGCACCATGCATGGCAAGACCAAGAACCAGGGCAGTATTATTTCTTTACCTTATAACAAGCAACTCATCAGAGGGTTGGGCTCAGCATTAAAATCTTTTGGTTATTCGATTTGTTTCAGCAATCCCAATCAAATGAAGGACATTTTCCCCAACCCTAAGGACAAGATCTCTTCGCTCCTCAAGTCAGGAATTTACGAAATTAAATGTGCACAATGTGACATGGTTTACAAAGGTCAGACGCATCGAAGCATAGAAACCAGATACAAAGATCACCTAAGACATAGAAAGTTTGGAAGAAGTAACTTGTCCGCAGTTGCCAAACACTCCATTGACACCGGCCATGATTTTCATAATGTTAAACTGATAAAATCAATAAATAAAAGACACCTGTTGGATGCGTTCGAAAGCATTGCGATCCAGCATACAGACAAAAATACGCTACTTAACTTAGATATGGGTCCGATTATCGATTCACCTTTAATCAAGTGGTTGACCCAAACAACCTATCAAAAGAATTGACTTTTTTCGTGTCTTTCTTTTTCGAATTCTGATTGGTTGTAGTTCCTTATATATACTCACATTTTCCAAGACGCAGGTAGTTCTCTCGTTGTCTTCGAGGTGCTCCTGGACTGCTGAATGATGGTAGCAATTGCTTCCGAAAAGTACTTCCAGAATCAGGTTGTATTTATCCTATTTCTTAGTGTTGTTGTGGTTAAAGAGTTTTTTATTAATATTAAGATTCACATTACAAAACGAGCTTAATCTTATCGATTCTTGGTCAAAGTGTAATGGTTTGCATATTAATACGACAAAATCGTTTTTTGTAATATTCTCTCGTAAGACGTCAAATTTTATGTTTCAATACTCTTTAGGTGGATTGTCGGTCGACAGCCCTTGATTTGGGTATATATTTTCACGAGACCCCTTCTTTTAACTCTGATATTGAGCATCTTATTTCCCAAACGTGTCGTCGAATTGGCATTCTTAAAAGATTTTCTACTTTATTTACTAAAAGTTTGACATTTACTCTACTTCTTAAACCTATAGTCTTTCCTAAAATATTATATGCAGTTTGGATATGGTTTCCAGGTATTACACAAAATGTCAAGTTTCTAGCCAAAAAGATAACCTCTTTTTTAAAATATATTTGTAATAAACTTGTGGCGACCTGCCCCTCTGTTTATGTTGTTCTAAGACTTTTAAAGAACACTCATAATTCTTGTTAAAGATTAGTAACTGTTTGGGGATGATTTTATAACTTTTGTTATAAAAACGGTTTATAATTGAAACCGTTGGAATTGTTAAACAATACGCTCATGAAGTTGAGATATTTTATTTCCAGAATTGTTTGACAATGGCATTAATTTACAGTTAGCTCTGTTGAGTGGAGTCGAGAGAGATCGTCTTTTCACCTTGAAACTTCCCCCTCCTCCTCGATAGCGAGCTCTGCGCCGTATCTTTCAATTCTTGAGCACCTATTAAATTGTTTAACCAATCAACGATGATTATTCTATCGTCAGTGAGCGGCGTCTCTTTACACTTTTTGGAGAGACGATTGAGCAGTGGTTGACGAGATCGACAGAGAGAGTTGATGACGAGATCTTCGGAGAGTCTGACGTTGTGTGAATTCGTACAGAAAGATGGAGGAAGAGGAGACAAACCACGAAAAAGTCGTATAATGTTGTTATAGAGTGAAACACCTTCACAAAAACTACCTTTAGATAGAAACAGTTTATTACCCTGACAAAAGGAACCAATAAAGATGAATGTTATTATTATGATTATTGTTATAACTTAAGCCAATGTTAGTTAAAAACACTTACGCCGGAGCCCGACGAGAGAAGAAATCAAGCCACCCCCGCCACTCACCGCAGCAAGCGACGAGCGACGACGGAGTCATCGAGAAGAAAGGGTAATGATGCACATCCTTTCTCATTCTTTTATATCGCAAAGGTCACAGAACATAATGATTTGTAAATATAGTAAATTGTGAGAAATCTTTTCTATTTAACTTTCATTTAAGAAGTGAATAATTTATTAGTTAATTACGCTTGAAATTATGAATACAGTGCGTAAGATAATTAAATTGTAAGATAATAAAAAGATTCTAAGAGCTGTTGAGAAATATAATAACATTAAATTAAAAGTTTAAAGAATTTAATCTTTAACTAGAGTGAAAAAGCAGATTTCAGATATTACTATTATTCAATAATGGAGAATCTGATGTAAAGAGTATAATAATTTAACAACTCATTTAATAACTTACCTGTGAAGATAGTATAATTTTATTAACTTTGTATTATATTTTTATTAAAGAATAAATGTGTGTTTATAATTAAACCTTCTGTTTCCCTGGTCTTTCTCCAAACCACTTTTTATAAAGCCCGGTGAACTTTCACGACCGGGTCGAACCAAAACGAACCTCGGCTACCCGTTTTATTTCACAAATGGAAGGACGGATCAGACTCTGATTAAAACTGGTGTTCTTTTTAATGGCTCAGACGACTGCATTAATTAGGGTCTGGGACCCGTACAAACTTAATGAAGTCAATTTTATGACTGATTTACTTAATACTTTTAATATTCATAATATTATTAACAAAATTTTTATAAATATTATTAAATGTATTTTTAACGAACATCTCTAAGCACCGAGCATCCTTCAACTTTTAGGGGTTGGTGCCCCCAGGCATCATAGAGATGTTATTATTTATCTTCAAACAATTCGTTGAAGCTCTAATATTTCTGTAATTGATCCAGCTTATAAGTTAGTTTTAGCTTTTAATGGTGGCATTTTTAGTAAGAATGGACATGACATTTATAATGATTCTAGTTTTCAAATTTTTAATTAATCTTGTGATAGTGTCTATGCTAACTCCGTCATTGGATTATTATCCTTTGAGGGTAAGCTGCATATGCGTGTTGATTAATTAATTAATTTTTCTAATGTAATTATCTTATTAAATGTACCTTAAATTTTTAATTAATTGGTGTTCATTTATGTCTATGATCTTGAACTTTTTATAAGTTCTCTCTTTAAATTTTTCTTTCTTTTAGTGTTGTAATTTGCCGTTTTTGTGTTTCATTAACCCCGTTTTTGGGCTTACGCCTGTTGGGGGACAACAAGGGGTTTAATGTCTCAGCCGATTCTGGCTGTCTGGTTCTCTCCCCGCCGTTGTTGTTACATTATTATTATTATTATTATTATTATTATTATTACTATTACTATTATGAACATTGATTATGTTTATTTTTTATTATTGTAATAATTTTTTTTTTGCATTTCATTTTTTATTTAATACTATTATTTATTGTATTCCAAGGTTTTTGTGTCTCGTCTTTTTCTCTTATAAATATCCGTTCATAATAAAAAACTGTAAAAGAATACATGAAAGAAACTGCGAGAGCCAATATATAACAAAGCAAGGAGAGAAGAGCAAACATGCTGGGGGAGGGGGTGAGAATCGGCACGCAATGACAGTATGTACTAATCCCGTACATTTGAAGAAAAATGTGGCGTTTCTTTAATTTAAGATGATCAGTGTCATTCATAAAAATGCTTCATTCATTTTTTTTAGAATGAAGCATTTTTACCTGTTGCAAAGAAGTGCAGCGCCACGAGAAACTGCAGTAGCGGCGGAAGAGTGCCGGCTCCTTGAGGGCAATGCCAGTCGGGGAATATTTCCTCCATTATGTACATCACTGTGTTTTTTGCTAAACGGTAACGCATCTGAAAATTGTAATCGTCATATTCTTCGATTGGATTTGACCAGTCGCGAATTCTACGGTCGCACAAGAATTTTAAACTGTTCATCATGCGCGTGATTCGATCAATGTGTTCATATGCCGCCATGTTGAAGGAATCTAGAAAGGACTCTGCTTGCGAAAGCCACCTCGTTTGTGGCTCACATCCGGCGAGTCCATTCGCTCTCTGGAGTCACGCTTACGACCAACTGTGATTCCGTTTTGAGACCTTTTCAGAAACTCGGCCGTTTTGAGACCTTTTCAGGGACTCAAGCCGCACGTTATACCCAACTGTGATTCGGGCCTAATTCCTTTTCTATTCTAGATGTCCTCCACACTCATTACAGCAGGATAATATAAAGTTCCTTCGTTGATTATAGTCCTCAAACAAGTGGATAACGATCTCAATAGGCGTTAGGCCTAACGGCCGCATGGTGCGATCTTCGATACCGATAGTGAGCTTTTGTACCGACTGTGAGATTTTGTACCAAACAAGAGAATTTGTACCGATAGTGAGATTTCTTACACTAAACCACAGCACCAGGAAAGTTGACACAGATAATTCCAAGAAAGTGTCATGTAACCCTTTTTAAAAGGAGGGTTACTGTAACCTTAAGCAAGAAACAAAAAAAATAAACTGACTTCTTTACACTACTTTTCACTCAGAGAGAGAGAATCCCTTCAGTATCCTTTGTTGTGAAGTCGCCTGTAGTCCACTCTGGGTCTCCTTCTTATAGAATAATAGAGTCTTCTTCAGATATTTCCTGGTTGGCTCCATCCTCGTGAGGTGCTTCTTGCTCTTCTGGAATTTGATCTCGTTGGGGTTCTGGAATTTCGTTGAGACTTCCTTCCTGTTCCTCCAACGCTGGGTTAGGTTGTGACTTCGCTGGAGAATTGAGTTGTTCTTCCTGCTCTTCCACGGCAGATTCAGGCTAGGATAGTACAGGCCTATTGTGGTTGGGCATATTTCTCACCCGACCCAGGATCTGTCCCCTCCAAGTCTGCACGAGCATGTCTTCCTCTTCTGGTTCCGATGCCTCAGGGTGCTGTGGTCGGGTTGGTTTGGCCTTCGTCTGGGGCTGATTCTTAAGTCCAAGATCCATAGCACGGTTTCAACCGATCTACATGCACTAATTGCCTGTTCTTTTTCCAGATAACTTCAATCTCGTAAGTAACTTTAGATAAAATTTTCCTAATGTGAAAAGGTCCCAAGTACCTGTATTCTAATTTGTTTTTTCTCCGCCATTTACATAACATCCAAACCTTATCTCCCAGACCATATGACTGCAACCTCACTCTATCCTTATTTCTTCGAGCCACTCCTTTACCTTTGTTAATCTGGCTTATTCTTTCTGCCCTCTCCCTTGTTTTCATAAGCCTTAATACAAGATCAGTGCGATAGTTTTGAATGGATACATTATTGTCATTCCCTCTCTCCCAGGCAAGTGGGGTTCTAGGATCGAATCCATATAGAAGGAAGGCAGGTGCCTTGTCAGTGTTACTATCGGGGTTGGTACGTATAGTGAACAGGGCCTCCTCAAGCCTCTCATCCCAGTTTTGTGAATCATCATCACATAACGTTCTGAGTACCTCAGTGATGGTTTGGTTGAGCCGATCGACTAATCCGTTTGAATTTGGTCTGTAGGCAATTGCATGGTGTAGGTCAATATGTAAGTCCTTGCACAGGACCTTCAGTAATTCTGAAGTAAAGTTAGCCCCTCTGTCAGAGATTAACTCATAAGGTATCCCGTACCTACAAATAATTCGTTCAACTAGTGCCTTAGCTACAGTCATGGCTGACTAGTCAGGGAGCGCACATGCCTCCGGGAACCTAGAAAATACATCTACACATACTAATATATATTTATTGCCCTCCAAGCTCTCAGGTAAAGGTCCTATCAGATCCATCGAGACCTTCTGAAAAGAAAAAGACGCGGATAGACCTTCCTGAAAAGGAGCCTTTCCCTTGGCCAACTTACATTGCTGGCATACCTTCCAATCTCTGATAAAGTCTTTAACTTCCTTTTCCATGCTGGGCCAAAATACCACGTTCTGAGTGACCGGAGTTTTCTATCTACCCCCTGTTGACCTGCTAGACTACCTGAGTGAGCTCTATCAATCAGCTCATGACGCATTGATTACCAACACAAAGCTTATTACGATTGTTCAGACCCTTCTTCCTCAGCATCTTATCTTGAATTACAAATCCCTTTCTCTTCCTTTTCCTCTTAATTAGGGGTGGCATAATTGGGTCACTATGTTGTGATTCCATAACTTCGTTGATTAGAGACTCATTGCTCATCTGAATGACTGCCTGGACTTCCTTTGCTGGCAACCTTTACAATAAATCAGCTATGCAATTATCCTCCCCTTTTGCATGTTCTACCTTAAGGTTATACTCTTCAAGTTCTAAGGACCATCAAAGCAGTCTCTGATTAAAATGCTTGAGGTTTTTGATGAATGCTATTGACCTTCCTTAAATCAAGTGTCATACGTATGTCCCCCATTCTCTTTTTAAACAATGAATACAGGAGAGTTCCACCTGGACTTGCTAGGATCAATGATACCTGCCTCACGGTACTGATCGATGCATCTTTTAAATGAAGCTAAATACTTAGGGGAAATAGGATATTGTTTGACAAAGACCGGCTCCTTGTTTTCAATCTCAAAGCTAATAACTGCATCCTTCACACCATAAAGGATCTCAACTTCCACCCCAAAGTTATCAGCATAGATATTAACAAGGTCATTAAGTATGCGTTTTTGATCCGCAGTCAGGATGCTCTCTTGTTGTGTATCAATTTGTACACAGTTGCATTCAATTATGATGCTTTTGATCAGATCACTACCCAAAATGGCTTGGTATTCTCTCCCCATCAAGTCCATACAAACAAATTTATGGTAACCAGAGATCCCTTCCTCGGAATGAATATTAGTCCATATTGCGCGACTTATATTCTGAACTTGTCCACCTATCCGTTTAATTAGAAGGGCCACATCTTCCCATGTGACTTTGTCACTTATTCTTTCTGCCACATATTCATCAATTATGGAAACCTGTGATCCTGTGTTGATCAGAGCCATTATGCAAAAGTCCTCAATTTCTAGTTTCTCTTTGTACAACCCATTACTACGGGTTTCGTAACAAGACCAGATTAACTTGTTTATCCACATTAGCCGGATCATACTGGTTAACAGGACCGGCTTTTTTAGTTTAAAGGCCTGTTTTTACAGGAATTCGCATAATGTTCCCGTTCTCCACAGACAAAACAATTTCCCCTTTTCAATCTATAGGTGGCCTTTCTAGGTTTTTCTTCTAACCTCTCAAGTGACTCTTATTTTTCAACTAACTCCTGCATCAATTTTTGTTTATCATCCTTCTCCTTCTCCCCTAATTCTAACATCTTACCTTGTTGTATTACTAATTTCTGAAGGGCCTCTATACAATCGCTTGCTTCTTGGGCTTCACCCACATTACAGTTCCCTGTATTAGATCTGGAATCTAGGGCTTCGGATTTTATGGCTTCCTCCATAATTTATTCCATAAGTGCTCAAGTCGCGCAGCAAATTCCTCCACACACTCCCTTTTTCCCTGCTGAGCCAAGAAGAATTCCCTCACAACACCTTTTCTATCCGCCCTTTTTCCGATTGTCCTGACCAATCTTTCCTTAAGTTTATTACTGTCGCCCAGTTTGGACAATTGCAGATCATTAAATTTTTGTGCCACTGTCCTTTTGAGTTTGGCCTTCAAGACATTAGTTTTGATTTCTTCTTTCCACCCAGCCAAAGTGGCTACTCTGTCAATAGCACAATAGAAACCCTCCAAATCAATAGAGTTGGCATCACCAAAAATGGTAGGAATGAGGTGGGTAAAACCCGAAACTGCGGAGAGAGCACCTTTAGCTGCTTTCATGTCAGCTTATTTCCCCCATCATTTCTCGATTATCACAGTTCCTGTTCGGGTGCCAGTTGTGGTGAATGGGTTGTGAATATATCGGGAAATGATTAAGCTTAGTCAAGGTATAGGGTTGGATAGCAAAGATTTAATGACAATTCATTAATTCAGCAAATACAATATGATTACAAGATAAATAATTCTGAATTGGCTCATCATAATGCTCAACATCAAACAGTATCACAAAATATAAAGGCTTAATTGTGCCATCCACGTGCGGGGGCGATAGATCTAAACCCAGGGACATGGAGGCAAGGGAGGGTGGAACTCGTTTAGGTCAGGAAAAAAAGCCAAGTCAGTGTGTTTCAAACAAACTAGAAATATTTAATCAAAAATGCTGAAATATCCAGGTTATACATTGTTAAAATCTTAATTATCACTACCAGTTAACTATTAATAGCCTCAGGGGCTCCCTAACAAATAAAATAGTTGGTAAAATCTGAATAACAAACTCTAATTTCTACTAATATTCTAAACAACTTTACATTTGCACAATATGCCTTAATCATATGGCATCCTGCCAACAAAGTGTCCCATAACCAGGGTAGAGATTACCCTATTAATCACGGCACTGTGTATCAGTCACTCCCCCATCCGCATTAAAAAAGATCAATGAGCTCCAAGATAAGGCCAATGCTAGGACGTGTCGCGTATCCCTTTTGTTTTTTTAACGAGGGGAGGGACACAGTAACACCTAAACTCGTCCAATAGAGCAACTTCTATTGAAGCAACACAAGACCTCTTGGGCTCAACCATTTCTTAATAGTATGATTGGATATGGGCGACTATTTTCTATACACACCTGTGCCTCCCTTACTTCTTAATTCAAACCTTGTGCTTGGAAACGCTTATGTGGACTCAACTGCACAATTCCTGGTTTCCTCTAACCAAAATACGTTACTTCGTAACCTAAAATTAGCTAGCATTTAAAGGGTTTAAACAAACAATCCATCATCTAGCATTAACATAGGTAGCAAAACCGTACATTGATCCACTATTAATTAAGAAGTTCTAAAAGTTTTTTTTGGAAAACTAAACGCGAAAAACGAGCGTCCTCGGCAACAGAAATCAATTGTCACTATCGCTCAAAGGTATGTTCTTCAGGCATCGGAAAAGATACGGTAAGCAGGGCAACATGTTTTTTTTTTAGACCACTACACACGTCTTGAGAAAAGATTACTTGAACCCAAGCGAGAAAATTTCTTCATAATATAAAAAAAAAGAACGGTCTCACCGATCGATGCACTCCGCACAACAAAAGAACATTATCGATGAACCGGGGCTTAGACATGGACAGCGTTCGATTCAAAGCCGTTCTCCTGCGATCCTACACACAATTAATTAAAATAACAGGTTAGGTTAGGTTAGGTTAGCGGTCGTTTTATAGCAATTATAAAGTTCCGTTGCACACTAATTATTTTAATTCAATTGCAACAAGAAACTATGTAGAGGCTAAGTGGAAGCACCATTTTCAAAGTTCGCTTCGATGTTCACTGTTCCCATCGCTTGCACCAGCGATTACACATAAGTCCGTTCTCGTCAAAGATTTTAGAAGGAAGCCCGTAAAACTTTTATTTCTAACAATAACATAAAACAAAGAAAAACCGCAGTTCTTTTAAGAATCTCTCCTTGCTACAACAGAGGCTGCTGAAGCTATTGTTGCCGCGAACAGAACTTCCAAGATTCTCCCAACAATTACGTTAAACACAATTTTATTATTTCTATTATAACAAACGTTATGCAACACACTCAGTTTCATATAATGACCCAATCAAATCATAAGATTATCATAGCGAATTAAACGAAACAGACAAATTAACGGGGCAAAAACACACACACACACCCGCAAACAATCCACACACACGGGAGCACCTCCCCCACCATACACACTCATACTGACTTACAGTCACAAAATATAAAGGCTTAATAATGATAGATAGAGGTTGCTTATACTAGGGCTCAGAACTTAAATATAAGCAAAATAAATCCTCTGATACTAATTAATTTCAGATTTCACATTATCAATAATAATTAAAATAGGCAAGAAATTCAACTTACAAGACAGTTACTATATCATTATGGTATCACAGAATAAGGAACAAAGAAGCAAAAAATTGTAAAATCAGAAAATGGTTGAATATTACCTTACCATGTTGGGTCTCAAAAATATCGACTGATCCTGTGTGTTTAAGAGGGTACTTAACTCATTGAAGCCTGATTCTGGAAGGACTTTTTGAAGCTTGCGCTTCCCCTTTTATATCCCAGGCCGATCCAGCAGTGAATCCTTGGATCGCCTCGTCGTGGCAAGGCCAGAAACACTCGTAACACTTCAGAATAGCAGGAGAGAACAACAAAACAGCGATCAGCGAAGCCAAGAGTTCTTAGCATGCCAAGCATCGAGATATTACTACACAGAGCTAATAATGATAGAAAGTTTAACAAAATAAACAATTTAATTCTAACATTAAGTCTTTTTCTATTCTAGATGTCCTCCACACTCATTACAGCAGGATAATATAAAGTTCCTTCGTTGATTATAGTCCTCAAACAAGTGGATAACGATCTCGATAGGCGTTAGGCTTAATGGCCGCATGGTGCAATTTTCAATAATGATAGTGAGCTTTTGCACCAATTGTCAGATTTTGTACCAATCAAGGGAATTTGTACTGATCATGAGATTTCTTACACTAAACCACATCACGAGAAAAGTTAACACTGATAATTCCAAGAAAGTGTCATGTAACCCTTTTTAAAAGGAGCGTTACTATAACCTTAAGCAAAAAACAAAAAAAAAATAAACTGACTTTATCGCAAATTAACACATCAAATTCAAGATCTGGACAGATAAATATTACGAGGTAATGATCTGTAAAAGTTAGAATAACAGTTATCATAGACTGAAATGGTTTTCGTGTCTTACTTTAAAAGTGTAAATCGAATATTGGGAAATTTAAACAAAATTCTATGTGAAACTTGAATGACTGAACAAAATTATTAAGTGATGATGGAATCTAAACAAGTTGGAATCAATTAATAAACCTTTGGCGTTTATGATTTAAGTAACTGTTTCTAAGAATGAACTGAGAATTTCAACTAGTCTTTCTGAATTCAATTAAGAATTAAGGGAGAGTATAAAGAGAAGCTCTCCAAAGAATAAGCTTAATGTTCCAATTTCAAGTGTAATCTGTCCTTCCCACTATGTACTTAAGTTAAATGTTTTGTTCCCATTTATGCATAAATGTGAATAAGAGAATAATGGCAACTGAAACATTGAATGAATATAGACTATACCGTGTATTCTCAGTCAGTCCGCTTTCGGCTCGCTGTCTCTCTGGGCTCCTTCTGGATCATCTGGAGGGGGTAGTCTCGTCCAGTGATGTGGCTTGGAGATGGTTTGGTCCAGGTTCTTGCTTCCAACAATGAAACCGTGTACATTTTAGGGCTTGTTACGCGTTCTCAAACTAACATTGACAAAAATTACGAAGTATGAAAATTGATGGAGCTGGTTCTCTGTTAGGTGGACTTCGTTAAAAATCCTCGACTCGAGCGAAATTAAAAGATAAACTTGGTGTGAACATAATTTAAATACTAAAATTTAGAACTTCTCAAATGGGATCATTTAGATACCCAAATGAATACCAAATTAATCTAAAAAATAGAGTAGCGATGCCGCACACACGGCTACCTGGAAAGTTAAACTTCTACAGAAGTCTTTCTCACTTTGAATTACTGACAAGAAAGATCTAATTTCGATAGCCAATCAAACGTTTAGAAACGCTGGTCACCCACCTTAAGAGAGGTGAATCTCCTGTCAATCAAGGGTTTCGAAGTTAAGCTACATCAGGCACGGCTCGTCACTGGATGGGTGACCATCCGTGATAGCCAATCTTTAACCCCCGGCTGCTGTGACCATCATACAGCAGTCATGAATCCAGGTCCATCCAGAGACCCAACTCGTCAGCCTCTGGCCATACATGCTGTGGATGGACGTATTGGATCCAATTAATAAAAAAAAATCTTTCCCCTAGCTGACAACTTCAATTTTGACACAGAATAAGGGCTTCTTAAAATCGGGCAGAGAAAAAATATTTGAAATAATATTTATTTATTAATTCTTTACCACGCTAAATTCTGTTTAATATCTTTCCAAAATTCTAAAATCGGATTTTAATAAACAACTGTGTACGCGAACAAATCAATCAACATACACAATTAATTTAAATAAAAATTCTAAATTTGGATATTAAACGTATCCAAAGATCTTACAATAATGAAATCACTAGATCACGTAGCATTAAAATAAATCTGACTAGCACTAATTTTACTTTATATAGTTCTAAGCTGTTTGATATATTACATGCCAAGTACTATAGGTTGATGTTATAACGTTGAAAGTTTTCAATGAGCCATGTTGGTACCACTAAACCACATATTTTTGAACAAATTTTGACAATCATAAATCTCACTGTATATTCAGTCATGAGACGTCATTCCAAGCTGTTTATATACAGGTTGATTCAAAATGATGTTCAGCATTTCAAAATTTTACTCTGGCGAATAAATAGCGAATTCTGGATTAGATTTACCACTACCAACCGAACTACCCTATTTTCGATGATCACAGAACATTATATCAATAGACAAATGGACCATGACTAACCTACTCTGAAGAATAATAATAATACTATCCTGAACTTTAACAAAAATTTTATAACAAACCGATGTATTCCAAACAATTTTCTATATTTCTTATTATTTTTCCTAATTTTACATTATTCCATCTGGAATGCATATAAAAAAAAAAATAAATAATTTAAAAATCAGTTCGTCACACATCATCTGGCCTGAATCGTTTTTCAGTGCTTCAAATCGTCACATTCATTTCGCTCAGTATCATTTAGACACTCAAGCCAATTTGATTCCTTCCGTTCGCTTAGTCAAGTCATTATATTCGTACGCCCCAGAATCGATTTCACTCAGTAGACTGGACAGATTCAGCACATTTCATTGAAATCGTCACATTCATTTCGTCCCAGAATCGTTTCGCCACTCTGTCGAATTGACACATTCTGTGTGTCACGTTCACTTTGTGACTTCACGTATTCAGTCAGCTACAAAAAAGTTTATCAATTATTAAAATGTAGCCGTGATACTCGTAGTCCCTTGTTCGAATCCAGGTCGCAGAATTTTTCCTTTTTATTTCATTAATATCTTTAGCTTATGTTTGGAGAATTAAATCCAGTTTTAATTATTACTTACATTCCAATTATGTTTAATGACTTAATTAGGTGGAACCCCAAAAGTACAATCTACTGAATCCCAGATAACGTTGCGCTCCTTATTTTTGTTATAACTAAATCTTATTGTGTGGGCTACATTGAAAGTACACTTCTTATAGCGATAACAGAAACTGAATCGCTCTTCTGTGTGAAAATTGATTTTCAGTGATATAATTTGCGTTATCGTCGTATAGCATCCAAGTTTCTCACCTTATCTCATAGTATGCTTCGCCTTAGGGGCTGCTGTAACCCAGTTGTCTCGCCTTGCTCAATGCATTGGTGGAGTTAAGCAACCTTAGGCGCGCCTAATCACAGGTTGGGTGACCACCTGGAAATTTCCATCTACCACCGTGCTTCGGAGGGCACGTAAAGCCGTCGGTCCCGGCTGCTGCTACCATCCTACAGCAGTCGTTAAGATATAGGGATGGCGCAAAACTCCCTCGAAGGAATAAGTGTCACAGATTATCGCTCCGCGACAATCTACCCTCTGTACCAGATAACGATATGCTTCGCCTTATCGAGGTTCGATCTGAAGTCCCAGTTTTTCAAAAAAAATTTTAATTTCGCACTTCAAAATCTAGACAATGCTAAGTCCTACTGAGATAATTTTTATATATAAAACTACCCTTAATACCCGGCGTTCCTTGTGTTTTAATAAAAAAAAAGAAAAGCTGTGAACTAAAAACTAAACAGTGAAAACTAATATAACTGAGAAAAACTTGTCAAGAACAGTTTTTAATTAAAAGTATTTATTCTGTTGAACAAAGCAAAAAACTTAAGTTAAACACAAACCCATACAAAAGAAGGAATTAGTTAATGCAAAGCTTCCAAATAAATAATGTTCTTAGTGAAACCTTTTCGGTTAAAGTAGATCTAAGCATTATGTGGAATGTCAACACGTGAGCAAACAATATATAGCTGGTCATGAGAAAGTCAAGGAACTTTATATCAAGTCCTAAAACCTTAAGAGATTGTCCTGAGACTTGTTGATTGCCATAGCGAAACTTAACTTAAGAGGAAATTGCAGTCTCTTGAACTGAAATGGCAAATTTGTGTCTGATGGAAACAGCGGGATTCTTGGAATGAACACAATTTCAGTTTTGTATTTCCCTGTGATGACCATAGTCATGACCTCGATAACATGAGGCTTCATACCTTTCATTACTAACCTTGTTTCATTGCACAATCGTGGAAGGTCCAAGTTTCTCAGCAGCATAACCTGGCTCCTACTTAGAGGATTCCAGGTGGCTGGACATAGTTTAGAAACTCAGATGAAAACTCTACAGCTTCATCCTGATCGACAACAGTGTCAATAGATCGGAAAGAGCTTGCTGTTTCAAGTAATATTATTAGCAGATCTAGATTAATTTTTTCCAGCAGATCCATCTGATTTTTTCGACCTCATCATTGTGGAGCCAAAATCGCACGCTCACACAAACAGGTGGAGTCTTAGTAGTTGTAGTTCACGATAGAAAAGACTTTTGCCTTGAGCTCATCTATTGTGCCAAACATCTGTTCACATGGCAGTTGATGCATGTTGAGCTGTTGGTAAAAAAAAAGGCAATCCTCTGCTGCCAGTGGCAAGCAGTTGCTGTGAGAAGAGCTCAGCTGTTAAATCTTCAAACAGACGGGCTCTCGTGGTGGTCTTCAGTTTCAGTTTTTGAACATGTTGCCAGAGAATGGAGCCCTTCTAAAAAGCATTCAGCTCATCAGCCTTTGTGCCTTTTGGGACGACGATTCTCGTCTGTTGAAGGTCTCCTGCAAGTACCACAGTCACTCCCCGCATGAGACTGTCACTGCCTCTGATGTCATTTAAAGTCTTGTCAACAACTTCCAGCGCCCTGCGATATGACATGGTGCACACATCCCAAACAATGAGCCGTGTTTATTGAAATGTTAAATATTGAAGAATCTGTTTTGGCCAAGTTCAAAGGAATTTTAAAAGCTGAATGTGCAGTCCTGCCTCCAGTATGAAATGTTGCTGCAATGCCAGAAGATGCTACAGCAAGATACGCAGTGCTGCATGGTCTTTGCGAGAAAAAGTTGACCAGGAAGGTTTCTCCTGTGCCTCCAGGCACATCAAGAAAAAAACGTTTTCCAGTCTGTCTTCTGAGAGTATCAATTATCCTGTTGTAAGCAGTTCTTTGGTCATCAAGTAGCTTTC
>JAHWFO010088325.1:691744-705833 GCA_023313115.1 Rhysida immarginata | reverse complement strand
TTCTTCTATCTATGTATCTTCAATCTATCTTCTCCATGGGGGGGGGGTAAAAACTTTATAACTCCACCATGGCCTTGACCTTGGATCAATTTGACCTGCCTAAAGCCTTCCCAGGGTCAACCTAAATTACCATGCAAAATTTCATCAAGATTTGACCAGTCATTTTGGAATACATAGCAAACAGACAGACAGGCATACAGAGAAATTTTATATATATAGATTCGCTTCTAGTAACAGTATTGTAGCGTGACTTCGCAAAGGGTTATGGGTTAAAGGATCGTTGATTGCAAACAGATTACAAACCAGTATTGCTAATTTAGCATTTTATTTCCTGTGCTTGTTCTTTATGGGACATTATTAATAAAAATTAAACAATGCACAAAACAATGAAAATACGTTTTAAACTGGACATACCCCTGCTAAATTGGCAACACTGATGTCAAACTTGATGGCCGAGAGCATTAAGGCTCAGGTCTTTTGGCTTTCGTGATGATCAGGTTAGGGTAGGGTCTTTTCTGGCGCGGATGTTTTCTCACTCTTATGATGAGCTTGCAATTTTTATTTGCCAGAGTATAGGGTTATTGGCCAATTCCCTTCAAATTAATTATGCTTTTTCAGTGCTTCATAAATTTGGAGGAGGCCTCATTCCTGCAGTGGGTAAATAATGGTTGTAAATGATGGTGATGATACACTGCCTAGCCAAAATAAAGTCGCCATCGAATATTATATATGCAAATACTAAGGAGTCAGTCACAGGTATACTACTGAAGTTTTGTGCAAAATACTTCCCTTATATTGTCCTGCATTAGTTTATCGCTTTATTTGTTTTGAAGAAAGATGTATGTGGACGCAGCACATGGTCGCGGAAAAGATGTCACCGAGTTCCAGAAGGAGCAAATTACACTAGTCAACATACATTTTATGACTAAGACAACACATAGTTTTCTTAGTAGTAATTTGTATATAGAATCCGAATCTGCTTTTAGATTTTTTCTGTCACGTCAGGTTTCCAAGTTATCCACTTCGAGATTTCTATATTAAATTATAGGGTTTGAAGAAAAGCTGCTACAATGTTAAAGCATCCATATTTTGGGGCCGCAAGGAAATTTACCAGGCCCGAAACACTGAATGATTTAAAAATGTTTCATTGTAAAACAAGAAAGCCGTGCGTGCTAGAGAAATTTAAAAAGTATATTCGCAATCAGCAGAAAAAATATTACCAAAAATCACCCACAAGAAAAATCTTAAATTTTGTTGGCCTGTGTTATCGGCTTATTCCAAGTAGAAAAAGCAAGCAAAGAGATTGCATCAATTACTGGGATTAAGTAAAAAGTGTTCAACAATTAGTAAAGCCTTGGAAGGAAAGATTTGAATCATCAACCCCGAGTAGTAACTGTGATCGGAAAAAAATTCTGACTAATCGTGACTGGAAATCATTAAGACGCATGATGAAGGAAAAACTGAAGAAATTGTACATTAGATATGACAGGAAAATTTAACAAGGAAATCAAAAGCTTATCCATTTGCACAATGCGACGAAACTTTAAAGACTGTAACTAAGCAACTGCTCTGCCACAAGATATCCGATTTTTAGTAAAAACAATAGGAAACAACGATAAAAATTGGAGAATGGAGCAGATGAAAAAAGTCATCAAATTTGATGAATCCAGGTTTACCCTATCCTACAAAGGTTGGTCGAAAAGCTGTAACTTTTTTATTTGGTGACCGATTTTCAAAATTCTTTTTATATCTGATACTTACATTTGTCCTCAATATAATGCATTATTTTCCATTAGACAGAGTCCTGATCCCTTGCCACGTATTGCGCCAACGCATGAATAATCGGATGAACTCTTCGGAGAGGAATTTCGGGGTTTTTGTCGACACGAGGTTTGAATGGCATCTTTCACCTCATCATGAGAACGCAACTCAAGTCCCTTAAAGTTCTCTTTCTTTTTGGGAAGAGGTGAAAGTCACAAAGTGAAAAGTCTTCCATCTTTGAACTGTTAACGCTGCAACGCTTCTGGGTGTGGAGATCGTATGCGGGCGAGCGTTAAAGAGCTATAGAAGAGGGTCCAAAACTGCCATTCAATCCTGGTGTCGACAAAAATCCCGGAATTTTTCTCCGACGGGTTCACCCGACTAGTTACGCGTTGGCACAATGCGTGGAAAAGAATGGAGACTATGTCGAAAAGTGAATAGTGCATTACACAGAGGACAAATATAAGTATCAGATACAAAAAGAAGTTTGAAAATCAGTTATAAAATAAAAAAATTACAACCATGGAGGCATTACTTTTCAACCCACCCTCACAGATGATGAGCGCATCAGGATAAGAAAAGAACCACACTATCCAAGCCTGTGAAACTCTGCGATGATGTGGGTTTGCTTCTGTTGCTCTGATCTGTATTCTGCAATGTTATGCAGCCGAGTGTCTGAATGTGCTGGATTTCCAGGTCATTCCATTCTTGGACGACTTTCTTTTTTCTGATCGAACTGGAGTGTTCCAGGAAGACAACGCTAGGATACACCAAACTCAAATTCCAATTGATGGTGGTTTTTCCCTCTGAAATTGATTTAAAAACTCATGATTCGAGAAAATACAGTACATTGAAATTAAAAAAAATCCTTCTTTATATGTGTACCTATGTAAATAATGTTGAGCAGCTAACTACTCTGAAATGACAAAATATAGAACCGAAGAAAACTAATACAGCATTAGAGGGAACCTTAAACTGTGCCTTGACATGGTTTTTATGAAAATGGGTTAAGTCTTGTATGATATAATTTTGTTAAAAAAAATAAAGAAATGTTGTAGCATATATTTCAGCGAATAAAAGTTATTAGAGTCACTGTAGGCAGAGACTCCGTTCCTTGAGACGAATAATACATTCATCAATAATTCGTTGGATAGTGCCCTCAAAAGTATCTGCATCGTCATCAATGTTAGATTCCTTTGTGATAAATGTCCTTCAACATTTGTCATAGATGTTTACTAGGCAGGGTAATCATTCTATTTAAAATTATACCGGATGAGTTAAAAGTCTGTTACCCCTTTCCTATCTTGGATACCAATGTAGTTAGTCAAATTCCAATACAAGGAATGATTAGAAACTGGAGGGTGCTCTAGCTGATGCAGCATGTTTCATCATGTCAAATATGCGAATTAAGGCACATCTAAATTCTATCTCGAAAACCGTAAGAGATACACAAAAAATTCTAATTGCACATTTGTTCAACAGTAAATTCCAAACAAAACAAAAAAAAGTTCACCAAAATCCGATGAGTTGATCACTCAGAATCCTCATTGCAAGCTCAAACTTCAATGTGGCATACAGAACATGTCGAGTTGACTGCGAGATAAAATGATTCTAGAACAAAGTGAATGACGTGACGAAATGATCGATAACGTTTTTGTTTCCAGTTTGTTCGTTTCATAAAACGTTAAAAATTTCCTCCTCAGTTTTCCCATTGAATAGGGTAGACCCAGTGACGTGATGTTATTTTAACTGAAGAAACAAAACAAAACGCGAACATCTACCACGGAAATTGCCGAGAAATTTTGACAGTTTTCGGCCAATAAGTCGATCGCCGATAAGGATTTCTCCTTATTTTTGGTTGAATGCGAGCAGAGGAGCGTAACAATTTTCCTCCCCTCGGAAAGAATGGGATAGTCTGAACATAGACGAAACAAAGCCAGCGAAATTATAAACACCATGGTTCGTTCGTTATAATCTTCGGTCGCATGCAAGCAGAGAAGCGGGAAACTTACAATATTTGATTTGCATGGTCAAATTCAAAACTCGATTCTCTAATTTTGTCATAAATCACTTTGTCATTGAGTCAGCTGAACGGATCCAATTCGTCACGTTTATTTCATTGCAATAACTCAGGCCAACGATGAAAAATCATCTTGAATGGATTTGCCTTATTCTTGTGGGTTTTTTTTTTGTGGGCTGAATCATCTACTTTTAGATTTTCTCCTTCACGTCACGTTTCCAAGTTTTGCACATGTAAAAAGTAATTGGGTGAAGAGAAGCGGCTGCAATGTTAAAGTATCCATATTTTTGGGCCACAAGGAAATTTATCAGGCCCCAAACTCTGAATAATTTAAAAGTGTTTCATTGAGAAACAAATCTGTGGGATTCGGATTCAGCACAAAAGAAAGCATACGAGAATCAGGTCTTAACGTTACTAATGGCTTTTAAAAGTTATTTTTTGTTGGCCTGTGTAATTCAAACCATTATTTTTGTCACAGATTTACTACTTCATTACTCAACAAGAATATTTTATTGTAATTATCAAAAATGAATTCGTTATGTTCAAATGCATAGAAATTAAATTCAATTTTAAATTAAGACTAAAGTTACACAAATATATTTTTATTTATTTATTTAGTTTTTTGGAAAACTACAATTTTTAATTCTACAGGGTGACCCAAACTTATCCAGCATAATTGTTTAGGAACATTGTATCGTTCAAATGGAATAAAAATATACTATAAACATTACATCTGGTTTCGATCATGTGTAAGACATCGACGTTTGAACGATCCTGTCTCCCTGAGAACTCGGTGTACCCTCAAAAACAGCTCTCGATGTGGATGGCGCCTATGAGTAAATGCATCCGCGTACAACCTGCTGGCTTCTGCAGCATTACCAGCAGTAAGCCCATAATGGGGGGGGCAGCCGTAGCCCAGTTGTCTCATCTTGCTCAATGCAATGGTGGAGTTAAGCAACCTTGGGCGCAGCTAATCGCATTTTAGGTGACCGCCTGGAAATTTCCATCTCCCCCCGTGCTTCGGAAGGCACGTAAAGCTGTCGGTCCCGGCTGCTGCAACCATCATACAGCAGCGTTAAGATATAGGGATTGTGCAAAACTCCCTCGAAAGAGTAAGTGCCACAGATTATCGCTCCGCGATAATCTACCCTTTGTTCCAGATAAGTCCATAGTAATAATGAATGTTCGCATATTCTTCTTTTGTGAAAATAAATGACATAATGAACTTCGACACTGTGTTGCAGAATATGAGTAATTGCTCAAATCAACGGCCAAGTCAATGAAATACCTTTCACACGTGTTACGACGATTTCTCTTCCTGTTTGGCATGCAAAACAGGAAGAGTATATCTAAAGATAAATAAGTAAACCTACGTTTTTTTTTAGAAAAAGACTCTAAATAAAAGAAAATAGACAAACGTCGATATCTCACACACGATCGAAACTAGATGTAATGTTTATAGTACATTTTTTATTTCATTTGAACCATACAATGTTCCTAAACAATTATGCTGGGTCACCATGTATAAATATGTACACTTTTTTAAAAAAAGAGAAGAGAAATGGTTTATTTAAAAATAAAAATTATATTTAAAGGAGAATTATTTCCTACTGAAAAAATGCGCACTTATGACTTGAGTAAATATATTATAAACTGAAAATGTACGGGTATAAACATTTTAACCGCCATAACCGTGTAGATCCTGGTGGTGATTAAAAATGTTAAAAAATAGAGTTAATGATGGATGTAAAAGAAAAAAAGGACGAGACAAAAAAAACCTGGAATAAAAAGCAAATTGGACACAGAATAGAAAGACCCTGAAAAAAAAAGCTGACGTTTCGGACAGAATCCTTGGTCAAGGCAAAAAAAAAAAAAAATGAGGTTTTTATTAGGTAATTGAATAATGAGAAGAAGTAAAGGTCCAGGATTATTACATGATACTATACAAGTAAATTTTCATAATAAAATGGTGCTGATAAATTGTTTTATTTATCAAGCATTGCTTTCTTTAAAAAAAATTAAAAACAATATTTGATGGGAAAAACTTTAAGATCTATCACTTCTATCACCTCCTCCCCATTTTAGCAGCCTATTCCATTTACATGATCAGCCAATTACTATTACGTCGCATGCAAATATATACAAAGTGTGGATAATTATTTGTAGTGCATACACCATTTCAAAATGACAATAAATTGGTAAAATACAAGCCCATCTATCAGAAGGGGCAGACTCTCCAAAAAGTGACAGACCCGCAAAACAACTCCTAGATTGCACCGCAACAAATCCTAGACTGCACTATAAGTTATAGTGCGAAAGTAAAAGTAACAGTAAATATGTGAACTTATTGAAGAACGTAGTGTAAATATCAGTTGGGAAAGTGTTTCACGCCGCTCGAATAATGCTGGAAGTCGAGTAACGAAACCTTTTATCTTTACCAAAAATCGTAAATCTAGACTAGAATTTGCTATACTCAATAGCCAGATACTGACTGAGCTAGCAGCCTCAGCCATATGCTTCGCCCCATTTGCCTCGCGAGGCAGCCTCGGTTTCAAGGAAACTGCGCCAACGTTTGCCTCGCGAGGCAAGCGTGAGCCACAAGTCGGCGGAGCATTTTATTACTCTCACTTCAAACCACACATACAGATAGCCGTTGCAGCTTCTGCGTTTATATTAGAAAAAGAAGAAAAAATCTCTGAATACAGATTGCAACATGGAAACAAATTATTTGAAGAAATGTGTTTTGATGATGAAGAAAAAAATTTTTACACGGATGTCTGAGACTGAATTTGAAACACTCTACTCTCTTGTAAATGCCAAAAATACTTAAGAATGACACAAATTTTATTACTCTCAGTTAATTTCCTGGCTTATACTTTGCCAGGTGCCTCCCCTTACCTCTCTATTTGTATATTCTACGCATTGTGAATCCCAAAATCTATTATAAGAACCATATAATTCGGTGAGCTTTAAAACCTTCTCTTTCTCTATAGCGCGAGCGAGCGAGGCAAGATAGAACCGTCCTGAGTGCGCGAGGCATTCGTTCTGAGGCGCATTTGAGCATCGAAAAAAACCGACTCGGGATGGCTCGGGCGTGGCAACGCTCAGGCGAGGCAGCACGTGCGTTTGCCTCGCGCGAGGCGCGTCTTGACCAGCCAAGCATTTGCCTGACACATCTGCCTCGCCAGGCTGCTCGCTCAGTCAGTACCTAGTTATTTGTCATGGACATCTAACATGTGGCGCAAAATCTTGCTTCCTGATAAAAACAAATTTCAACTATTTGGCAGTGGCAGAATAAGAAATATCAATTGCCAACAGAGACAATTACCATTTATCGCACTGATTGTGTGGGAGCATTTTCTTATGCTGGATAGATGACAACATACACCAAATAGATGACGTTACGGATCGATATGTATGCAGAGATATTCTTAAAGATAAGAAATTCCAAATAGAATGGTAAATATCAGGTGATTTAATAAATTCTTGCTTATTTCAGCAGCCTGAATCAGTTAACAAATATTTGCATCTTTATACCTATTCTTTTGAGAAGAGTCTTAATTGAAATTACTTTATCATAGTCACAAGCGGTAAATTAAAGGTCAAAATTCGAGTAACATTGTTTTTTGAATTCAAACTGTCACAATACAGCTGAGACATCCTGAAATGTATGTTAAGCGTATGCACAGGATGCCTTGTCAACATGAAAAGCTCAGTTTTGGTTTTCCAGATTCCTGGATGGAGATGAATCCGTCAAAAATAACACCCACTCTGGACGACCGCCTGCTGTTGATGGAGATACACTGAAGGCAGTTATTGCGGCTAATCCATGCCAAACCTGTCATGCATTAGCACAGTGACAGAGGGAACTGTGCATAATCATTTTCGCATACAGGGAAAAGTTAAAATATTGGATAAATGGATCCGCCATCAGAGCCCGCTGTAGCTTTCATGCCGCCCTGGACGCATATTACCGACTTTTACATTGCTAGAGTTTATTAGGACTCTTATGCGTTCTCCCATGATGTCAGAAGCTGTGTGTTATGGAAAACTAGCATTAAAAACGTCATCCGCAGTATGACTTAATAATATTTTTATACTTAATTTAATCGTTTTTTGAAACAAATGTCTGTTTTTTATCGCAAAAAAATTTGCTTCATTTTTTTATATCGCAAAATAAAATTATCGAACATGATTTTACTTCAATGGCACTGTTGAATTTCGCGTTCTGTTATTATTCATTCAATGCTTGTGAATAGGCTTTTAAGAAAACTTTTTTTAAGCGAAAAAAAGTATCCAAAATTTCATTTTTATGAACTCTAGTAATATGCGCTCAGGACAAAAAGATAAGCAATATGCGCTCCGGACAAAAAGACAAATTGCCCCCTTTAAATATATACTTTTTAAAAATACACAGGGCGTCCCAACGGAAATGAAAAACTGAGTAAAAGACCTCAGTACTTATGAGAATCATCCCCAAATATGTATCCGAAGTGTTATTATTATGGAGATATTAACGATTTTGTGATTTTGTCAGTAACCTTACCTTATTCCATTAAAATGTGTGTTTTCGGGAATGTATGTCGTTTTGAGGAATTTGGTAAATGGAATTATATTCTTTGGGCAACGTAATATTCAATTTCAGAAAATGGACGAACTGCATGCATACAATTTATCGCAAATCAAAGTTAAAATAGGAAGTTCTGAGTTATTGTGAAGTTTCAGAAATCTTTGATGATGAATCTAAACAAAATAAATCAGATCAGGAGCACTGACAGGTATTTAATAGACTGTTAGAAAAAAAACAGTACATGTAATAGGTTAAAAAAAAGGCATGCATTTTTAAACGTAAAAATAGGAGTTTCATAGTAAAATTGATATTTCCTCTGGGAACAGCTAAATCATCTTAAAGGTTTCTACAGGTGGATTATTGAAAACCTACACATATTATTTGGAAAAATTGTCATTATAATAACTGTTCGAAGCGTCTGTCACCAACTTCTACACACACTGGCCAATAAATTAGAAACCCGTGATGAATTACTGTACTGATATGTAAAGCAGGGTCACAGGTCAGAAACGATTGTGATTTGCAAATGAATACAATCATGTGAGGTACATGCTGATTCCAAGCTGTAGGTACAGGGTAGGAACCAGGGTTGCCAACTTACCGGTTTTTAGATGGGAATGTTTATTGTTGGATATTGTTATAATACCAGCTAAACAATGGACAAATGTAATAATTATTACACGATTGGCAAAGCTGGTAGGAACAAGCTGCAGCTGCTCAAGTTGAGCAAAACTGGAAAAAAGCAGACCTGTCTGAGTTCCAGAAAGGAGTTTTTCTGGGAGCAAGTCTACATGGAGCTACGATTTCCAGGACAGTACAACTGAGCAGTATCTGAAAGGGTCAGCTCTCCAAGGTGTTCAATGCGTGGAAACGGATTCCACAAGTGTTGTCGAAACGGCAGAATTGTGGATCAAAAACAATCAACACAGACAGGGACTGACGTCGTCTGAGATGGATTGTGTGGCAAAACCGAAGGTCTACTGTGGAGCATCTGACGGCAGACTTCAATGAAGGATCATCACAACCCATCTCCTCCAGAACAATGCACTGAGAGTTCAAGCGAATAAGGATGGGAAGTCGCATGCCAGTGAGGAAGCCCCTGGTGTCAGCAACAAACCGGAAAGTTCGCCTGCAGTGGTGTAAAGAACGTTTGACTGGACAGTAGACGACTGGAAAAAGGTGATGTGGTCGTACGAGTCAGGTTACACATTGTTTTGCACCGATGGCCAACAGAGAATTTGGCGGCAGCCCTATGAAGCGATGGACCCCTCATGTGTTGTGAACAAGTTCAAGCGGCAGGAGAAGGCATCATGAAATGGCCCATGTTTTATTGGTATGGCAAGAGTCCCCTGATATTCTTTGACAGTCGGGTGAAAGCCAAAGACTACCTGAACATTGTTGAAGATTAAGTCCATCCTGCAATGGTGCATTTGTACCCAAATGGTGACTGGTTCTTCACGGACGACAATGCTACTGTTCATCGAGCAAGAATTGTTCAGAAGTGGTTTTCTGAACATGACACCGAGTTGCAACATCTGCCGTGGCCAACGTATCCGATCGAGAATGTTTGGAATATGTTGGAAAGAGACATTCGTCGAAGGCATCCGCTTCCATCTACTCTGCAGGACCTGAAGGTCTCTCTAACGAATGCATGGTCTGCGATTACCTTACCTGCATTGTAGCGCCTTGTAGAGTCCATGCCAAACCGCGTATGTTCTCTAATTACAGCCAAAGGAGGGTCACTGCCATACTGAACAAAGGTTTCTAATTCATTGGCCAATGTGTGTATATCTTCGAAGGGTTACCGACAAAATCACAAAATTGTTAATATCGTTAATAAAATCATAAGAGTAATATTTTAGATAACTTACATGGGAGTGATTCTCATAGGTATTGAGGTCCTCTACTCAATTTTTCATTTTGGATGTGTACCGTTGGGACACCCTGTATATCTTTTATTTTAAATAAAGATCAATTGGTTTAAAATTATAAGAAAAACGTATTGCATTTAGAAAGAAACATTCAAAATAAGATTAACAGTCAAGTAGCACAAAACATTAAAATTTAAAAAATACTTGTACCTGGTTACAAATTGTTATTCAGGTGCATTTTTAATACACAGTCCAGTCAGATTAATATGACCATCCCCTACGTTCAGCTGTTCATGTCTTTGGAGGTCTGTTTTCTCATGTTCTTACACAGCTTCCTCAATTCTCGATCTTGTCTCGGAGTTGTTGCCTTTGGTCTTCCACTTTCTTTTTGCCTACTAACGGATCCTGTGGTCTTGACTTTCTTCCATAAGTTGGAAACTTCACCTTTTGTGCATCCAAAGCACTTGGCTGCATCTTACTTGTCGCCATGTTGCAAGTTTTCAGTTATTCTTGTTTTCATATCATCGGACAGCTGTTTTTTGGAGCCATTATTAATGGGGGGTCGACTTTAAAATGAATAATAAAATGTGTTGATTGCTCTCATGGAATAGCTCATTTTACAGAAAAGGGAGGTAGGTGAAGATTCAGGAATATAAAATGCAATTTACAAGTGAAATGGCACATATTAGTTTCTTATTTTTCAAGATTGACCGTATTAGTTTTTATTTTCCACAGAAGAGTTACTTCTGTAATTTTTAATGAAAATTCAGCCATTAGAAGTTTACATAAAGAATGGGTTAAGAAAATCAAATATAGCTCTTTGCTAATAAATTATTTTCCAAATGATTTTACGAGTAATTCGTTTTTAATTAATTTGTTTAGATGCATCGCAATGAGTTGGAATGCATATTAGTTTTTTCTTTCCAGGGGTTGTATAAAATCTTGCACTTGTTATCACCACCGACGTATTAGCAAAATTAATGCTTTTATGTAATCACCCTAAGAGCGGCCCTTTGTAATATGAGGCATGATATTTCTTCAATTCAAAGCATGATATTCTTTCCTACCGGCATTCCTGTTTCAAACAAGTTCACACAGCGCCCTTCGTAAATTGCATGGTATTATTAGCCAAAGAAGTAAACCGACAAATTTCGATTAATTGGATAATTTAACTTATCAATATTTTGTCACATTCACAACCAAAATGCCACCTTTTAGATTTCCCGCCCCAGTCAAATGTCCAGGTTGTCTGCCACTAGAGAGGGCTTCGATTAGTCAGGAGCAAATAAAATGCAACGCCTGGCCCACTTTCTCTTCCTTGCCCCAACATCAACCACGGAGAGCCACTGATGGACTGAATCATACCATGACATGAAAAGTGGGTCGTCTACAATAATATTCATCTATTTTACCAATGATTATCATCAGAAGAATGTGCTAGAAGGGCCGGTCTAGTGGCCGAAAACTCTGGAGCATACAAAGAATCCGTCGGCTTGCAGGTATGGATGTTTGCGTTTGTTCTCGGAATGTAAAAAGATAATAATCATGTTGAATGCTCTGGATTGGGCGAGGAAATATTAAAAATGACCTAGCTGTTGGCGTGCCTATAAAACCTATCACACTAACCACCCTCTGAGAAAGATCCATCCCAAACAGGACCTGTACGTAAAGAAAGTGTTGCTGACCGTTTTCTGGATAACAGTTGGAGTAATGCACTTCGAGGTTTTACTGTTAGATCAGTCATTTTTATGTGTACTGTGATATGCTTCAACGTACTCTTCATAAACTCCTCACCAACAACCTTCATTAGTAAATTGCAAAGGCCGTACTGCTACAGGTCTATGCAAGATAGCCTTTAAGATCTTGCAGTTTAAGATCTTGCAGTTCAAGATCTTGGAAACTGTGCTCCATCTCTCCGTACTCATATGACATCTCTCCCACAGATTATCATCTGTTAGATCATTGGATAATCATGCACAAACGACAGTTTAGAGATCGCCATGCCCTCGAAATAGAGTTGGAGAGTTTTTCACCTCCAAAAACAAAGTTTTTACCAAAGACATGGGATTTACATTTCCCAGCCGTTCTGGATATGTTATTAATTATAAGGTTTTTTAAGGAATAAATTGAATTACTAAGAGTAAAAACTGTATATTTTTAATATCGTAATAAATATTTGTAATATCTTACAATATAACACAATATTACCAATTTAAATGATAATTGTTTGTATCAATAATGAATACATGTATAGTAATCATGAGATATATCGTTTACTTATTCATTATCGATATTAAAAATTCATCGCTTTATTGTTAAGATTTTGTTATATTATAGGATATTACAAACGGTTTTTGTAATAAATTGAATGTTTTTTTCAGTATATTGAAAATACACAAGAACTTTTTAATAATCTGATATAAATTCCATAATATCATAGTTTCCTGAAATCCTATGTAAACTCGAGATAGGTGTTATATGATTATGTTAAATATTTCTAAAACATGGCAGGTGACAAGTACTGAAGTATTGAATTTATTCTATTAAAAATCTTCTTTGCAGCATTAATTATTTTTTAAAAGTCATTCCACTTTTACTCAATCTCATTACGCAAAGAAGATCCTGCGACGATTCGGGATGGAGGCGTGCAACCCAACCAAAACTCCAGCGGACGGAAATCAAAATTTGGACAAGTATGAACACTTGTTCAGGGTCCTACCAAAGTATAGCCTGTATCCGAAACATAAAATTTTGTTCAGGGTCCTACCACCCTGTGTTCAATTTTAGTAAAAAATAGTCAGAAATATAATAATTTTATTTGTTTTATTGTACAAAATTTAATCGATGGATGGCAATTTTTTTAAATTTTTTGTAATTTTATGTTTATATTCGATTTCATTGTTAACTTCTTGAATTATTTGTTGTACAATGTTGAAATTCTCAATGCTCTTTTTCTTGAATAATTAAAATATTACTTGCAGATCCATCTAAGACGTACACTAGAATTCCAGGTAAGTTTCAAGAACGCATCTAGTCACCTCCTTTCTCTTGTCACAATTCTTTTCATTTATGTCCATTAATCTTATCATTAAATGGTTAGCGTTTACTTTATTTACCTTCAATCACAAAGATTACCAATCTGCCTGTAATTATTTAATTATTCAACCTGTATCACAGTTATTTTACTGCTTGTTTAAATTCTTTTTATTATTTAATGATGAGTTTTCCAAAAATTTTGATGCACAATGGCGGTAGCATTATTCTCATATCATTTTTTGTTTTTTAACCTTTCGTATTCGTCAAACTAGCGATGGCTTCCTTTTCGTAGTGTTTCTATGATGGATCACATTTTGCTAAAGCTCTGGATAGGGAGCTTTAAGTTCTCCCTCTCAAGGGCGCTGAAACTGAAGATTTTAACGCATTGTTCGCGACGATCGCGCCGTTTTTCAAGCTCAGATCAAAACTTCTCCGCCCAAGGTTGCCAATATGTGTCTCATTCTCCTTTATGAGCGCTTGGTTTTATGGTATATAACATTGTTATTATTTCCATATGCCTTTACAAGGTTCTTATTCAGAGCATTTTAATGTAATGGCTTATTACATGGATTCAATATAATGGACATAATCAAAGTCTGATATTTTAAAATTTCAATATATTTTATTGATGAAATGATAACAAGCTTTCCCCTGGATTTAATTATTAACCTATTAATAAGCATCTCCCATTTAGACTATTAAAGTATATCTGTGGAAGTTTATGGAACTTAACTGTATACAGTAATAATTATTTTTCAATTGAAAAATGGAAGGAAAAATTCTGCGACCCGGATTCGAACCAGGAACCTCGACTATCATGGCCGATGCCTC
>JAHWFO010088325.1:653633-677560 GCA_023313115.1 Rhysida immarginata | reverse complement strand
AATTTTTACTGTATTAATTCTAAGCATTTTCATGTGTTTATTTTTAAGATATTGCAAAATTTAATTTAATTTTTTGAGATTGTTCTGTTTACATCCAAGTGTAATTATCCCGGGCAACGCCGGGTACCTTTGCTAGTTATATATATAGATAGATTATACATTTAACAATGGAAAGAATACTATGCTATTCATCCTACATAACTTCAATTAATATAAATAAGAATTATTGAACATTTCTAACGTATATACTTTGTCTGAATTCAGTTTCAAATCTTTTAAAGCATCTTTCTCAAAATCTTACTTATGTCCAACATCATCAGTTTGTGCAGTTAAATGGCATCATTAAATAAAGATATGTTTATGAAAATTGTTATACTAAATGAAAGACATATGAGAAAATCAATCCATATGTCTTTCAATGAGAAAAATCCATATTTTTAATCACAAAAATTTATAAAAACTATTTTCTGCATAAGATGCTGACAAATGTTTTTAAAATAGTCTTTATTTTTTTCATGAAACATTATTAACAAACTAATAAATATCTCATTGTTATTGAGTAATATACGGTTTCTACTACAGAAATAAAAAAGTAACATTGTAAAATATTCATTACATTTTTTTGAAACTATTAAAGATAGATCGATGAAATTTTTTATGTTGTCTTTTTTTTATAATACTATTTTGTACTAGAAAAATGAGAGAATTTAAATGAATAACAAAAATTTTGTCGTAAGTCTCCCCTAAGTGCCATATAAGTAAAATACCAGCTTCAAAAATTGACCACTTAAGCTTCTTAAAAATCACATAGACATAAAAAAATCAGCATATCCTCTGTCATTAAAAATCCTACCTCAAGAAATAGCTAAACCTAGCCAAACGCCAAACAAAACTCTTATAATAATAGTCGATAATTTCAAAACTGGGCCCAAAACTAAAATATAAGGCATTGGGAATAACAACCACAACATAAAACTACCACAAAAACACAGCCATAGAAGTTAACATTAAAATAGGCTTAAGTATCTTTCTAGCCCCATCAGCAGCCTGAACATCAGGCTTTCAAATAATATTTTTTCATAAAGAATAATACGCCAGCCGAATAGAGTAACAAGAAGTCAAACCAATAAATACCAATAATACTAAAAGAATAAAAAAACTACCATAACCAAAAAAATACATTTCAGCAATCAAATCCTTAGAGTAAAACCCAGCCAAAAAAGGAAACCCTAATAAAGCATAGTTAGCCACTGCAAGTCCAGTTCTTACAACAGAAGAATAATAAATTAATCCACCTATTATACGAATATCCTGATTATCTAATATAACATGAATAAACGATCCAGCACATAAAAACAATAAAGCTTTAAACATAGCATGTGTTAAAAGATGAAAAAAAGCCAACTTCACAAAACCTAAAGATAAAAAAAATATTATTAATCCTAATTGACTTAGAGTAGACAAAGCAATAATCCTCTTTAAATCATACTCAAAATTTGCCCGAATCCCAGCTATAAGTATAGTTAATATAGATAACAAGCACAATATGCTATATATTCCACTATAAGAAATCCCAAAATTTCCAAAACGAATAACCAAATAAACATCCACAGTAACTAAAGTAGAAGAGTGCACCAAAGCAGAAACAGGAGTTGGTGCAGCCATAGCCGCAGGTAATCAGGCAGGAAAGGGAATTTGAGCTCTTTTAGTGCAAGCTGCCACTAAACATAAAAAAATTACTCACTTTTTATCTAAACCCCAATCAGAAAACATAACATAACTTTAATTTGATCTTATCATTAATCAAGAAATAGCCAATAGTAAAGTAGCATCACCAATCCGGTTAGATAAAATAGTAATTATCCCAGCATTACAAGAACGAACATTATGATAGTAAATTACTAAACAATAAGAAACCAACCCTAAACCATTTCAACCCAACAATAAACAAACTAATCTATAACTATTAATTACTAATAATATAAAAAAAAATAGCAAATCGATTTTTGTTGTATCACCATGTATATAATCAGTTCTATAATACATTACACAAGAAGAAATAAATAAAACGAAAGAACCACATGTTAACGACATTCAGTCAAACACAAAAGACATATAAAATTCACTGGATACATAAAACAATAAAGTTCAATCTAAATAATACCCAACCCCAGTACTTAAACTATACAAGCCGAAAATAAAACAAAAGATAGACAAAACTATCAAATAATAACTATACATAACACAATAATCCTTTTTAATAAAAATCATACTTTAACTCCACAAATTAATATTTTAATAAACTAATTCAATAAAATAAGCAAAAAAATAAATCAAACTTTAACACAAAAAAATTAAGAGGAACCCAATGATAAAACATTAATAAATACTCACGAGAATCACAATTAATCATAAGGCTAAAAAGCAAGCCCCTTCCATGCTGGGTTAAGGAATATATATATAAATAGTATAGCAACCTCTCAAAAAAGAACCTAAAAAAGTAAAATGGATATATAACCTAATCAACCTACGATTCTAACCATCACTCTAATCTCCCCCAATAAATTCATACTAGGAGGGGCAGCTATATTGCAAACTCTCAATATAAATCATCATAAGCACATACCAGGGAATATAATCAAAAGGCCCCTATTAATTAATATTCTACGGCTTCTCAAACGTTCGTATATAACATTTGCCAAACAAAATAACCCGGATGAACAAAGACCATGACCTAACATCAATGCTAAAGAACCACGAACACCCCAATCATTAAAAATCATTAAACCAGCAATCACTAAACTCATATGAGCTACAGAGGAATATGCAATCAAAGATATCAAGTCAGACTGACGTTTACAAATTAAACTAACAAAAGAAAATCTTAAAAGACTTAAGCTGAAAAACATTATATTAATTAGGATAAATAACACTCCTTTAATTAAATGAAGACAAATAAACTAAAATAAATATAAGAAAAACAATGAAAAAGTCACCCAATTTATACAATAAAAGATGAAGGACGAAAACATAAATGGAATGCAGGACTTGTGGAAAAACTCGGATAAAATACAGAGGAAACACAGACGAAACAAAGATCTAGTGAAGAAATGTTACATGGACACAGGGAGGCACACAGTTACAGATGAAAGTTCGATGATTCGTAACACGTAGATGACTATAAAACTCGTAATATACCATAACCTCCTAGCTTCAATAATACCCCAGCCAAAATCATCAAACCAGAAATTGGGGCCGCAACATTCGCCTCAGGAAGCCATAAATGTACAGTTAACATTGGCATCTTAATTAAAAACCCAAAAATTAAACCTACCAATAAAATTAAATTATCATAACTACATATAAAATAAGCACCATAAAAAACTCTTCTCTCCCAGCCAAGTATACACATATAAGAAATCAACAGAGGTAAGGAGCCAAATAAAGTATAAAATAAAAGATATAGACCAGCCTGAAGTCGTTCAGGTTGGTAACCTCAACCTATAACTAACAAAAAATAGGAATCAAAGAGCCCTAAAAAAATATAAAATAAATATAATCAAGAACTATAAAAGTAAAACATAAAAATAAGCACAATAATACAACCTTATTAGTGAAAAACCCACTTTTTAATCTATTTAAGGCCTTTTGAGCTAAGAGCATCAAAGATGTAATTCACACTCTGAAAATAGTTAGTCTTCATCTTAAGCTATCAAAAGCAAAATAAAATCTGTTTCCCCAAACAGATAACTCAGAATAACCTATTAAAACTATTGTAAAAATAAGAAATATTAGAAAACAAAAAATGACAAATCAATCAACAATAGATCTAATTAGTATTAAACCTAACATAGATATTACTAACATCATAAAGAAGAAAAGTTTCTAAAACAATCACTACCATAAGAACGAACAAATATTACCAATAAACTCAAACCAACTCTCTCTTCACACAGAGAAAACCCTAAAAAAATCTCTAAAACCATACCCTCCTCCAAAAGTCTCAAAAATGTTAAATACAATAAAGAGTATAACCCTAATGTTATAATTTCCAAACTTAATAATATAATTAGTATAAGCTTATATTTGGATATACAAATCCAGCCTCCTAAAATAATAAATATAACGCGTTCTTCGAGGCTTGTTTCGTAGTTTAACTATGTTTACACATGTATATTAATTAGCAAAGATTTGAGCGCATTATCCAAATTAATTAGCAAAGATTTGAGCGCATTATCCAAATTAATTAGCAAAGATTTGAGCGCATTATCCAAATTAATTAGCAAAGATTTGAGCCCATAATCGTTAGGAGGGCTTCTTTATACATATGGGATACTGAACAGACTGTTATAATAAAAAAAAATGCAACCTTAACTTTGTTTTCAGTATTTACAATTTATAATTTAGGAACCAGCTAATGTAATACCAGGGCCTTCGTGATCTTTTTTACCATGAAGAAAAAGAAATGAAAAAGATCACGATGGCCTTGGTAATACCCGGCTTCGCGCGTGTTAGTTGAGTAGGGTAAATTTTTCAATGACTAAATTTGACTTTTTTGCTAGCTTTGACTAGCTGTATAATTTTAATTCACTCATGACTTCAAGGTTATTCCCATGATAAAATCCGTTGCTTAATAAAATGTCATATTCTTTGTAATTTTAATACTGTTCAGTGTAAGAGTGGATTGTTGATTATTTTTGGATTGTCATATTGTTGTAGGTAGTATTACTGTTGAATTTATAAATTGATATATATATATTGTTGCATGAAAAAGAGAGGGGAGGTCAGTTCACCCAGAAAACGCTTGCAACATGCGGAAATCCTTGGCAAGTTGTTTGAGGTTCATACGAGTAGCCCCTGTTAGTTTCAAGGGTTTTTCGTCTCATTAAAGTCTATCCTTTCATCAAATTTGTGGGTGCAAGGGTTATCACATAATTCAAATATGTGTGTGTGCTTGTGTGTGCGTGTGTGTGCGTGCGCGCGCGCATATGTGTGTATATTCGCGAAACCAATGGGCGTCAAACTTTTCATAATGCTTTATTATACAGGGAAAGTCAAAAGTCGCAGTACATCCTGTTTTTTCGAAAACCTTGCAGCAATTGGGAAATCTGAATATTCCAGTAAGATATGAGTGACGTGGTTTATCTTTTACGGTATGTACCGAACATGGCCGCCATCTTGAAATCGGCCATATTGAACCTAAGTCAATTTTTTCAATCTAAGTCAAATGGAAAGTGGGTTGTGTGATATATCAAATAACATCAGCATTTTCTGGCAATTTCATTCCTGTAAACATATTTGAAGTAGGAGTTATGATTCAAAAGTTACTACACATTATGTTTCATTTTGTAGCAGGTAACTGAAGATGGCTTTGACCACGGAGGAGAGAATTGAGGTCATTTTGATGCCTGGAGAACGAAGTTTCCGTGTCATAGCTGCAGTTTTTAACAACCAGCACCCAGAAAGACCTCCAATTTCACACAACACTGTCAGGTGCTTAATTAGAAAATTCGGAGAAACTGGGAGTGTGCTGACAAGGCACAGAGTGGCCGTCCAATAAGTGCTACTGACGAGACAACCTCAATGGTTTCCTGCAAGGTTTTCGAAAAAACAGGGTGTATATTAAAGCATTATGAAAAGTTTGACGCCCATTGGTTTCGCGAATATACATACACATGCGCGCGCGCACACACACACACACACCCACACCCACACCCACACATACATTGATTTTTCTTAATGTAGATAGAATATGATTCCCACAAACACATTTTTTAAAAAATGTAAACTTTCGCGAGTCCTTTCACTCATGTGTGAGATAATTTATATTTCTTTATAGCTATGAGACACACTTTATTAAGAAACAAAAAGAAAGAAAATGGAATGGAAATTAAATTGTACAGTCAGGTATAAAAATCGGCAAGGTTATTTCTATGCAAGGTGGCTAAATACTTTTGTTGCCGACTGTACATAAAATGCCTTGAAAAACTTTAAGCAGATATACAAGCAGGAAAAGGGACAATAAGAGATATGAAAGAAAAAATTATAAATGATATAAATGACAGATTAGCTGACATTCTGCAACTCTGTTGCTTAAAAAAACTATACAACAAGAGAGTAAAATTAGCAAAGAAAAATTTTAAAAAGGCAATACAGTGTTTATAAAACTAATGAATTTAACTAAAAGAACCTACCTGGTTTCGACAACAACCTCGGACCTCTTCTTCGACGGGTTTGCCCAACTAATTACACGTTGGCACAAGTATGTGGAAAGGGTTGGGGAATATGTCGAAAACTGAATAGTGCATTACACGTGGGGGGACAAATATAAGTAGATGCTATAAAACTAATTTTGAAAATCGGTTATAAAATAAATATGTTACAACCTAGGGAGGCAAACCTTTTCAAACCACCTTCGAAGATTATTGATTAGATATTTTATTAATTTTGTTGGTCATGAAAACTGTTTAAAAATGAATTTTGTTTGTCATAAAAATATATTTTAAGGATACAAAGTTCGAGGGGTGATCAAAAAGTAAGGTTACAAAGCCTGCAGTGAAACGGGTAAATTTTATTTCATACAACCGATACAGCCAACTGATAGCTAGTACATACAAGTGTACATTAGGTTATTTTTCGACATAGTCTCCATATACGTTTAGGCACTTATCGGTTCGTGGGATGAGTTTGAATATTCCCTCCTGGTAAAAATCCTGTCCCTGCGTGTTCAGCCACATTGTCGCGAAATGTTTCACCTCCTCGTCTGAAGCGAAACGTTGGTCTTCTAGGTGTTCCTTCAAGTGAGGAAAGAGATGAAAGTCGCTTGGAGCGAGCTCCGGGCTGTAGGGAGGGAGTTCGATGATGTCCCAGCGAAACTGATTCAACAGCGTGGTGGTCTTCTAGGCTGTATGAAACTTTCACCTCTATCATCACTTGAAGGACCACCTAGGAGAAACACTTTAGAGAAAACTATATAATTATAAAAACTGAATTTTAAATTCCTAAATAATGAGACTAACGAAAAACTAGAATTTAAACGAATAAAATTGAGAGACCAATAGGTTAAATAAAAAGAGTTGTAATTCTCTTTTATATTTGAGCAGATAAATTCATAACAAAATGTTATCATAAGCATTCCTAAGATAATTTTAAACAAAGCAACCATCAATTATTGAACCGTTCTGTATATGCGTCGATTATTTCTTCATATAATATTGCTAAAGCATTTTTACATAATCAAATACTGTTGAAGAGAGCGAATAGCTAATTGCGATGTCTTAAAATGCCATGTCTTAAAATGGAAAGTTCCAATGGTACGATTAGGACACGTACAAATAAACCAATTCCCACTATCATTAATTACTCGTTATATTCATTCATGGCACTTCGTTAAAAGCTGTTTGACATGTTACATGACATTATCTTAGCATTGAAAGTTTTAATGGTACAAAATGGTACAATTATGGCACATACAACTAAAAGAATTTCCACTATCATTAATTACTCATTATATTCATTCATGACACGTTGTTACGAGTGGTTTGATATATGTCATTATCTCAGAATGGAAAGTTTCAATGGTACCATTTGGTACGATTAGGACATGTACTACTTAAGTAATTATCGTATCATTAATTATTCGTTATATACATTCATGGCACTTCGTTAAAAGCTGTTTGGTATGTTACACGCCATATGTTAGCATTGAAAGTTTTAATGGTACCATATGGTACAATTAGGGCACGTACTACTAAACTAATTCCCACTATCATTAATTACTCATTATATTCACTCATGACACGTTGTTATGAGTGGTTTGATATATTACATGCCGTATCTTAGCATTGAAAGTTTCAATAGTACCATATGGTATGATTAGGACACGTACTACTAAACTAATTCCCACTTTCATTAATTACGCGTTATATTCACTCATGAAACGTTGTTACAAGTGGTTTGATATATTTCATGCCATATCTTAGGATTGAAAGTTTCAACAGTATAACACTCTGCCGCTCAAAAGGCACTGAATGAGAGCCGCCATCTTGTTTGGACTGTCACGTCGCTAGTGCTTGGCGGATGCACATGACACTAACAATAATTACCACTATCAATAATTACTCATTATATTCATGCATGAGACGTTATTAGGAGTTGTTTGATATATTACATGCCATATCTTAAAATGGAAAGTTCCAACGGTACCATAAGATACCATTAGAAAAACGTAGTACTAAACGAATTCCAACAGTAATTAATTACTTTATATTTTTATTCATGACACATTGCTATGGGATGCTTGATATATTACATGCTATATCTTAGCTTTGAATGTTCTAAAGATGACATTTTGTATGATTAGAACATGTACTTGTAAACAAATTTCGGCATCATTAAGCATTCATTATATTCGTTCATGATAGATCGTTACGAGTTGTTAGATATATGTTACATGCCATATCTGGTCATTGAAAATTCTTAAGGGAGTATCATAATAGTCCCATTAGAGCACATGCTATTGTACCTATTCCGGCTATCTCACCTTCAAACTTGTTCGTGCTCTGTCCCATAGTAATGGAATGGTGAAAACAGAGTTTGAAAAAGTTAATTCGATTTCAAGTTATTGTAATAAATAATAAGCTCCCTACGAATAAAGAAATTCTTTTGGTTTAGACTCGGATATCCCCTTTCTATAATCGTCAATCACGTGCATCCTGCACGCACACCATCTCAACAACGTTTAGAGCACGCGTGGAGCCGTAACGAAGTGCTCGGAACGCGTTTTCCCCAGTGCAAGGCTGATTCGTCTCTTCCAGCAATTCAATATACGCACGCTCCCACGACTGTACTATATATACGATAGATATAGACGGCCATGACGCTCCCCACTCCAACGCAATGCATTGTTGAAATTGTGTCCACAGATAAACGGATGGATGTCTGAACAAACCGATCGCATAAGCTACTTTTCTATTTATTATGCGAAAAAGGAAATCCTACATGGTGAGATGAACAATTATTAACTGGAAACGTTTCTAACATTTGTTTAATGCAGTTATAAGTTGGGGGGGGGGTTCTAGAAATATTGGCGTTGACTACAAAGGTCATTTTGCGCCTTTTAAACAAGTTATAACAGTACGCAGCCCGGGACAAACACAAACATCCATACCCACAGCGGGATTCGAACCCGCGGCCAGGCAGACTCGAGAACTAGAAAGCCTACTCCCTAGCCCTCTCGGCCACCTGACCGGACAGTTATAAGTTGGAAGTTCAAAGCCAAATACAACCTCCTATCGTCGTAATATTTTTTGTTTTTTGAAGTGCCTTTTGAAGGCAGTTGTGTCTAAGTGTATGCCCGAAGTATCTAACTTTTCTGTTAATTTCTTTCATTAGATTTCTATCTTCCCTTGCCATATCTAAAATTTCTTTGTTGGTCACCTTCCTTTTCCAAGATATTTTCATCATTCTTCTTACAATCCACATTTCGAAAGTCTCTAGCCTTTTAACACTTTGCTTGGAGAGTGTCTATGTTTTTACCACATACAGTAGAATGGAACTCATATAATATTTAGAAACCCGAAGCCTTGTTTTATTATGCAGATCCCTAAAAGTAAGCAAACTTCTCATATTACTGTAGGCTGATCTTGCAATTCCGATTCTTCTTTTGATTTCATCATCTGCCTTCCCATTTTCGGTTATCAAATGACCAAGTTAAATGTATTTTTGTACTTGCTCTATTATCTTTCCATTTATATCGATTGTTACTCTTGGTACTTCTTTCTCCCTTGATACTACCATGATTTTTGTCTTTTTAAAGTTGAAGGTCAGTCCATATTGCTCACAATGCTTTAGCATTTTTTCTATAAGAATTCTAAGGTCATCTATGTTTTCAGCTAAGATAGCCATATCATCTGCATATCTTAGATTGTTAATATTTCTTCCACCTATTGCGATTCCATGAAGCTCTTCAATGTTCTTAAATATTCCCTCTCTGTATATGTTAAAGAGGATTGGTGAAAACACACACCCTTGCCTCACACCTTTTTGGACTAGGAAGTCTTCTGATATTTCACCATTTACTCTAAGACATGCAGTTTGGCCTTGATAAAGATTAGTCAGTAGTCTGACATCCTTGCCATCAGTCCTCGTTCTGGACAGAATCTCAATTAATTTCTCATGTTGCACATTATCAAATGCTTCTGTGTAATCAACAAAGTACATATATACATCCTTTTGTTTCTCCAGGTACCTTTCTATGATTGTCCTTATGTTAAAGATACCATCTCTTGTACCAACATTTTCTTTGAAACCACTTTGAGATTCGTTTATATCCCTATATAATTTTCTTTTATTTCTTTCCAGGATGATATATAGTAAAATTTTTGCAACATGGCTTATTATATTGATTGTTCTGAACTCCTCACATCTTGTAGAGTTTGCTTATTTGGGGACTGGTGTGGAAGTAGAATGTCTGATATCTCTTGGTAAGAAACCGGTTTCATAAATCATGTTACATAAATTTGTTAGGATCTTCAGCCCATCCACATCTAGAGCTTTCAACCATTCAGTTGTTATATCATCCAATTCTGCAGCTTTGTGTGGCCTAAATTTTTTTATAGCGTTTGTGACATCACAACAGGATTGACAGTCTTCATCTAATAAGATAATATAAATAAAAGACTCTTTGACTACAACAAAAATAAAAAAGGAAAAATACGACCGTATCCTGTAAGAGCTTTTAGAGGGCGAAGCTCTCATCATTCAGCAGGTAAAACAGGGAGTAACAAGGAGAAAACCCGAAGAATCTGATTGTAACATCGACAATCGAACAGTGAAGTGTGCATTTCTTCGGGTGGGACGAAAGCAGTGCTTTCAGGAAGCCCACTCTACCAGAATAAATTCCACATGAGATACACTGAAATGTGCCTTTTTCAAACAAGAAAGCGCGAGATTATAGCCGCGCTTATGCTTGATCGAAAACGAGGCTGAGTGGTGAAGCTCAGCTTGCTGGGAAGGAATGAATGCTTATTCAGTCCGTTTTTAAATACAATACCACAGATAGAGTTTTCTCACTGTAAGGTTAAATGGAAGAGTTCACTTAATCGCGTTCAATAGGTAGTACGTAGAGTGTCTAGCGGGAGTTTCTTGGCACAACGTCGTTACTGCGCATGCGCGTGCCAGGAAAACTTGGCGCATAGCCAAGCTATGTGGATTAAAGCACAAGATCGTAGACCTTTATCATCAAGAGATAAAATAGTTAATAAAATTTTAATAAGTTATGAGCATGTTTAATTGGTAAAAAAAAGATTAAAAGATCACATGTGTTTCATATTTACATGTTTAATTTTAAATTCTGCTTTTAATTGAAAATTAAAAATTCAAAAATGTAAAGTATATCATTTAGACAAATTAGGCAAACTTTTTCATTAATTACTTCTAAACTACCTATATTTGGAATCAAAAAAAGGATTATATAATAATACAAAACTTTTTTCAATATGCCCATGAGTTATAATTTATCATGAAAATATTAATAGCCAGGTACTGACTGAGTGAGCAGCCTCGCGAGGCAGCTTCGGCCGCATGCCTCGCCAAATTTGCCTGCGAGGCAGCCTCGGTTTCAAGGAAACTGCGCAAACGTTTGCCTCGCGAGGCAAGTGTGAACCACAAGTCGGCCGAGCATTTTATTACTCTCAGTTCAGACCGCACATACAGACAACCGTTGCAGCTTCTGCGTCTATATTAGTTCATCTTGTAAAGAAAAAGAAGAAAAAAATCTATGAATAAAGATTGCAACATGGGAACAAATTATTTGAAGAAATGTGTTTTGATGATGAAGAAAAAAAATTTTACACGGATGTCTGAGACTGAATTTGAAACACTCTACTGTCTGGTTAATGCCAAAATACTTAAGAATGGCACAAATTTTATTACTCTCAATTAATTTTCTGGCTTATGCTTTGTCATGAGTCTTCTCTTAGTTCCCTATGTGTATATTCTACGCATTCTGAATCCCAAAATCTATTAAAAGAACGATATAATTCGATGAGCTTTAAAATCTTCTCTTAGCGCGAGCGAGCGAGGCAAGATAGAACCGTCTTGAGTGCACGAGGTATTCGTTCTGAGGCGCCTTTGAGCATCGACAAAAACCGACTAGGGATGGCTCAGGCGAGGCACATCCTGACCGGTCGAGCATTTGCCTCATACGTCTGCTTCGCGAGGCTGCTCGCTCAGTCAGTACCCGGCTAATTAAAAATATTATTTGCAAAATCTTTTTTCAAGAATGAATTGAAAATCGTGGAATTTTATAATTTTTAAGTGCTTGGGCATTTCTCTATTTTTTAATTATTATTTTTGGAATTAATAAAATAATACTTACTGGTAAAATTTTGTATCATTTATATTTTTATTATGAATCAATTTATTTTTGATAAAAACATCTTGAAAATATAATATTTGTATTCTTTAAAAAAAACAAACAAAAAAAAACCAAAAAAAACCCAACAAAAAAACGAATCCTTTGAAAAGGTTCAATAAACTTTAAACACTATAACTTAACTTTGTGATTTAAAAATCCTCTTGATTTTTGTACGTCTGTACTTTCATAAGCTATCTCTTTGCTTTTTAGCTTAGATGTTAACAATTGAAACCTTTCCAAGATAACATTAATATTTAGAAATTTGGGAAATTATTGGGAAATATTATTTTGAGCAAACGATTAGCACTCCATATTGACGTAACCAAGTATTTAAATTATATTTTGAGAAACGTGTTCATTTATGTTAATAGAATTGTAATAAATCGAGCTGTTATTACCAATAAGCAACAAAGTTTACTTTTATGCATTTTTACTACAGAGACAAAAAGAAGATGGGACGATTACTAAAAAGGCAACAACAAAACAGCGGCATCACCACCGCGTGTATAGTTAACAATAAAAATCTTAATGCTATCTATCAACAATGGTCTGATAACATTTTGAACATAATTCTCAAGATGAATAAAGCAAATATTCAAAAATTTCCCCCATTTTCTGTATTCATCTTGAGACTTAGAAATTTTACATATTTAGAATGCATTATCTTCTGCAAACCTTTAGTAAATAGATCGGCAACATTTTCTTTAGACGAAATGTAAGATAATGACATTAAATCGTTTTCAATAAATTGACGTACAAAATGGTATGAAATATCAATATGCTTAGTTTTTGTATTTTCCACTTCATTATTAGAAAACATAATAGTTGACTTGTTATCACATAACACTATAAAAGGTTTTGGGAAAAATTGACTTAATTGCAATTCAGAAATAAACATCGCAAACCATTTAACTTCTTTACCTGCATTGGCCAAAGCAACATGCTCCGCTTCCATAGTGGATGTTGTTACACATTTCTGTTTTAATGATTTCCAAATAATAGCGTTATTACCAATCATCACACATAGCCCAGAAAAAGAATGACTGTCATTGATGTTACCCGCCCAATCGGCATCTAAGAAAAATCTTAAATTAATAGGACCCTTAGAATAATATAAGGAATAATCAATAGTGTCCTGTAAATACCGAAGCACACGCTTTGCTGCTGTCCACAGTGTTTCTGCCCTGGATTGGAAGAAAATTGCGCCAGTTTATTAACTGTATATAGGATATCAGGTCTGGTAGACAAAGCTAAAAACATTAACGAGCCAATAAGTTCCCGATAAGGAATTTTTTTCATATCTTCTATGTCACCGGATGTTATAGGACAATCTCTTCGTGACAACACTAATCCTGGTTCCGATGGGGTAGCAGACGGTTTACAATCCCACATACCAAAACGTTTTAGAGTAGACTTAATGTATGTGGATTGGTTGAGAAATAAATTACTATCAGTATCTTTAAATACTTTCATACCCAACAAATAAGTAATGTGACCAAGCTCTTTAAGTTCAAATTTATCATTCAACATTTTATAGAACCATTGAATCGTTGACTCCTTATCAGTAAGAATGGCAATATCATCAACATATATCACTACTATGGTTGATGCATTCAAACTATAAACACAAGTTGATGACAACAATCGTTTAAAACCAATTTGAATTAAATATTCATTGAGGGTTGAATGCCAATTATAACCTGATTGTTTTAACCCATAAATAGATTTTTGCAAACGGACAGCTTTCCCATGACATTTTTCACAGCCTGGCGGAATGTTCATGTAAAGTTCCTCTTTAAGTTCACTGTTCAAGTAAGCACATTTTATGTCAAAATGACGAGTGTGCCAATTTAAAAGAACACTTAAAGCTAATAGTATGCGAAAAACATATATATTGGCAACAGGTGCATAAGTTTTTTCATAATCATTTGGTTTCTGTGAAAAACCTTGCATAACAAGTCGAGCTCGATAACGATAAACATTACCTGCAGCGTCTTTCTTAACATGAAATACCCAACGACAACCTATGCACCTTTTTCCTGGCGGTAGGTCTACGTCTGTCCAAGTACCAAGCTTGCGGTGACAGTCCAACTCTTCATCGATTGCTTCCTTCCATTTGTGGGCTTGTGGGGAAGCTAGTGCATCTTCATAAGTCTCGGGTTCGATGACTTCCACTACGTTGAGCTGAATTGGATCCTTGGGCTTACCAGCCCTTCCGTAGGGGTTTCACGCTATTTTGGATTTTCGTGGTCGTCCTCTTTTGCGTCGTTCAATGGATTCTGTGGAAGTGACAACAGTATCGACCCGGCCATCATCTAGGACATCAGCAACTGATGAACTGTCATCACTCTCTGATATGATTGGAGGTGATGTCTTCTCCGGAATGGTAGCGCCCTCAGACGGACGACTATTTTTGGAATAGTCTATCCATATGCGATTGAATCTAAATGGTTCCATCTCAACTTCTTGAGTCCATTCAGATCCAAGTTTAGTTTCATTAAACTTTACGTGTTTGCTCTGTACAACGTCTTGGAGCTTCGGACACCATAGTCTATACCCCTTAGTCTGGGAGGAGTAGCCGACTAAAATGGCGGGATAAGCTCGATCATCAAGCTTCTTTCTCCGTTCCGCCGGAATGTGTACATACGCCAAACAACCATAAGTCTGAAGATGACAAACACTTAGTTTTCTTTTGACCCATATGCCTTCTGGAATTTCATTTGTAGTGGAATGTAAAACTCTGTTTCGTATATACGCCACAGCAGTAACGGCTTCAGCCCAAAATTTTTGTGGTAGTTTAGCTGAATGAACAGATGCTCGTGCTAGATCAAGCAAAGTCCTATTGGTTCGCTCCGCGATTCCGTTCATCTGAGGAGTACTGACGTTTGTGCGTTCGTGCACAATCCCCAGTTGCTCGAAGAGTTGGGATAGACTTTTGTTACAATACTCCAAACCGTTGTCAGTTCAAAATCGTTTATATTTTTTCTCTTTACTTCGCTCAGAATTGGCGATGTATTTTTTTACACAATCAACTGCTTCTGCTTTATTTCTAATACAATAGACAGTAATCTTCCTGGAAAAATCATCTATGAAGGTTATAAAATATCTAGAACCTCCATCTGATAATACTGGCATCGGTCCACAAACGTTGGAATGGGTCAGCTCTAAAATATCACTGGATTGTCTATTTCTGAGCCTTTTACATGGAGCTTTAGTAGATTTACCAATTTCACAATCTTCACATACGCTAGTTGTTTGAATTTTGCCTTCTAAACCTTGTACAAGTTCTTTTTTAGCCATTGCTTGAAGAATCTGATAGTTGACATGGCAGAAACGTTTATGCCATAAATCACTATCAACAACAGTTGTTTCTTGCACTTCACAGTCCACAGCCGAGTTAACCACTACATTACCTTGGACAACGTAGAGGTTGTTTTCTCTGTGAGCTTCGACAATTGTCTTACTGCGATGATCAGCCTTGATCTTTGCAACTCCATCTTGAAAGGTGACTATCTTTCCTTTTTCTACAATTCTAGCAACTAATAACAGATTACGACGTACGTTAGGAACGTAGTACACATCTTTTACAGTTAACTGATTCACTTCGTGACCAACTTGAAATTCCATTTCAATTTCTCCAATACCTTCTGCTCTCAACCGCTCATTAAAATTTGCTGATCCATCAGCCGTTTGAATGGATTCACTCGGAATTGTTCGAAATGTGTGGAACCACTGGCGGCAATTTGATACATGGTGTGTAGCACCACTGCTAGAATCCACTTATCGTTTTCACAATTTATCAAGTTGAAAGAAAGAAGAAGTGCGTCTTTACCTTTAGACGATTCCTTTCCCTTTGACGTCTCTTTGTTTTTGGCTGATTTAGGCAAAACATCAATTTTTGGACACTTATTAGCATAATGTCCACGCTCACCACATCTGAAACACCGAACATTTTTCTTGTCACGAGTTGCACATGGTTTTATCACATGAAAAGCTTCTTTTTGGGGAATGTCCTGTTTCATAGAGCATCTTTCAAATTCCGTCAGAAGAACCTTTTTAATTTCCAAGGACGTGAACTTGGAATCGTCAACGTTGGCTAGAGTCATGACGATAATTTCATAAAGTTCAGGCAATCTGGACAGCATGGCATAGGCTAATTCCTTGTCTGGTACTTCTTTTCCATCATCTTTAGACAAATCACTACATATTTTTAAACGACTGAGATAAGAAGACATACTTTCATTTTCCTCAAGTCGGATGGACATGACCTGGATTTAGGCTCAAAGACATTAGTTAGAGTATCCCACGCTTCTTTAGGGGAAGTACAATCATTGATATGGATTTGTTGATCTGGATTAATCCCCAATGCTAATGTTGCAAAAGCTTTATCTCTCTTGGTTTGGAAACTTGCCTGTTGACTGGCTATTGCATCAGCACATAACACAGCACTTCCATCGACATATGACAAAGTTCCTTGTCGATCAGCAACATCCGCATATTGAGCTTCCAAGTTCTATAGTTGTTTTCTGCCAGCTTTTCGATCTCCATACGTGGTTGCATAGAAGCCATCCTGGTAGCGGCCCAAGCTAAATACGTTCGAAAACAAGTCCTGTTAGGGTTTAAAATAAACAACTCTATCTTAGCTTGTGCAGTGGAAGTGTGCTGGACCCATAACCATGTTAATAGAATTGTAATAAATCGAGCTGTTATCACCAGTAAGCAACAAAGTTTTTTTTATGCATTTTTACTACAGAGGCAAAAAGAAGATGGGACGATTACTAAAAAGGCAACAACAAAACAGCGGCATCACCACCGCGTGTATAGTTAACAATAAAAATCTTAATGCTATCTATCAACAATGGTCTGATAACATTTTGAACATAATTCTCAAGATGAATAAAGCAACTATTCACAATTTAGAATAATTAAACGTTTCTAAATTAATATTAATTTGGACTCGAGTCTTGAGGGATTGAGTTAGGAATTGATTATCAAATTAGCAATGACACACAAGGATTCGAGTGCAAAATAATATACAAAATGTTATGACTTTTTTGCACGGGTTTCGCTTGTTTAGAAATAACAGAAAACAATGTAATATTGCATACATAATTTTATTTTTTTTTTTATTTCTGAAACTCTTCTCCAGTGGAAAAAAAAGACAAACATTAAAATTGTGATTATTTTATTTTTCTTGTGTCATCACCAATGTTTTTATGAAGATGTTTTTATCAAAAATCAATTGATTCATAATAAAAATATAAATGATACAAAACTTTCCCAGTAAGTAGTTATTAATTCCAAATATAATAATTTAAAAAAATAGAGGAATGCCCAAGAGTTTAAAATTTTAAAATCACACGATTTTCAATTCCTTCTTGAAAAAAATTTTTGAAAGTAAAATTTTTAATTACACATTTTAATGATTAATTATAACTTATAGACATTTTGAAAAAATTGTATTATTTTTTAATTTTTTTTTGATTCCAAATATAGATAGTTTAGAAGGAATCTATGAAAAATTTTGTCTAATTTGTCTAAATGGTATATTTCTTTGCAATTTTGAATTTTTAATTTTCAATTAAAAGCAGAATTTGCAATTAAACATGTAAATAAGAACACATATGATTGTTTAATTTTCTTTCTTTTTTTTTTTAACAAATAAGCATACAATAACTTATCAAAAATTTTATTAACTCTTTTATCTCTCCATGATGAAGGTCTACAAGACAATCGCATTGCAAAGCAAAGCCCTAATCCATACTATGACACAGATTAAGAATACACAGATGCGATTCTCTATGGGAGAAAAGGAAACCAGTCACGTGATTGCGATTCATACCCTACCAAGCGGCCGTCAGGGTCATAATAAAAAATAGCATGGAAGTCTACGGAAAAACACTTAAGTTCGTGGAACCGTATTTCACTTTTAAATTACAATTAAAGGTGAAATTCGATCTTAAATTGTTCCAAAAGTAGTGAACTAACAATAATTATTAGTTTTGTAAAAGTAAAAAAAAAAGTAAAGAATTAAAAATAAGCGTATCATAAATCGACACTGAACGGATGTAAATATTGATTTTATTCCGACTATCCTGTAATTTATATACAAAGAACTATTATTAAATATTTTTAAAACTCCAGTACAGTTAAAGAAAATGTAATTTTAAATAATTGTTAACCAACAACTTATTAAGCAATCTTTTATTAATTTATCAAATTAACTCAATGTAAACATATGTGATGAATTTTTATTATTAAAAATGTTAATTTTGATATTATTAGTTTGAAATTGTAGTTAATGTTTTGTTTTATACTGACGAGGAAATCAATATATAAAATTTGTTAAAATAAATATGAGCTTCCTCGTCTCATTACCAAGTATTCATGTTGCTCTTGGTATTACACATCGCCCACTCTCATTAATTTTCGCTTTTCCCTCTGGTTTCCCCATAAATTTGATTTTCATTTTGCCATTTGACTATATAAAATGCCTTAATTATAGCAAACAATTCTACAGCATTCTTCAACTTTTCCTTAAACCCTGTGAACCAGCTGTCTGATGTATAATTGAAAAAATATTCTACCAGCCTTGTTTAAACACCAGGCAAAATGCAACAAATGAGGAATTGTTTCCTCGGTAATTTTTTCACATGTCAATAGAAAAGAAACCCAATCTTCAGCAGGCACATTTAAAGAATGAACACTTTCTGATTCGCCCTTATAATTTTTCAACAGCAAAAAAGTTTGATTATCATGAGATAGTTCTTTATTATCCTTGAGAAACATATTTCTCCAATTTAAGCAATCATGACATAAAATTATTTTTCTTTTGAAATATAACCAGCAAAATAAACAAGGGCGTTTTATTCCGGCATGAAAATTATCACTGAAATTGAAACCTCAGCAAAATGGACTGATTGCAGCAAAGATTGCTGAACATCCAGCATTGTGGATTTTGATTTTAGTTTTTCTATCTCGGCCAATAAAAATTCATCTGCATTGTTCTGACAATTTGAATGCTCAATAAATTTTAAGAGAATTAAAATAAAAAATAAAGAGAAAGAAAAATACGTTAATTTATAATAGGTTTCGTTCATTTATAAAAATTAAAAAAAAAAAAATACTAATAAAAAAGAATTTAGATCCAGATTTTATTTGTCAATTTAGATCCACATCGTGGAATTTATTTCTTTTATTTATTATTTTATTCCAATCGTAATTCGATTTAAAAAATACATTTAATTACTTTAAATCACACCAATACAACATTAAATCACTTAATTAGCAATTTGAAAATGACTTTAAAAAGAGCAATTTCAAAAAATTAATTACAATTTGTCACTTTTAAAATACAGCAATTAAACAAAAAAAATAAATACGAGGTTCATTCAAATCTTCTATTTTTTAATGTCGTTTTTATTATTTATTTTTTTTAAATTTCCATTAAATAAATAAATGACCCACATCTAATAAATACCAGGCCTGAAATCCTTGATACGTTACGAAAGTTTTTGAAAAGGACTTGGTCAGACCATTTTCTGTTGCTTTTTTTTTAATAACCGTTTATTTTTGTATCCGTTTGATGCAGGTACAAAAAAAAACAAAACAAACAAACAAAAAAAAACAAGACAATTGTGTATGCGCGTTTTGTAGCGTGCATTGGGGATTTGCAGCCATTGTATTCAACTCTTCTTAATCCTCCTCTCTTCTTTGTTAAAAAAAAAAATACTTGATGTGTACAGACCAAATATTAAAAATATAGACCTTAATCTGCATTTTTAATCCATGGTACAGGCTTTATAAGTGTATGTTTAATAAGCATGTATCCCCACTTATAGCATGTAATCTGTTTTGCTGATCCGACTGTGACCCTGACAGACGCATGGTGCACTCAGTAACTGAGGCCAGTTGATGACTCTTCGAGTTTCCCTCAGCTTAACCTGGGATGACGCATCTGTGTATTCTTAATCTGTGACTATGATCCATGTAGCTTAACTATGGGCCAAGTTTTCCTGCCACGCGCATGCGCAGTAAGGACCTTGTACCAAGACACTCCCGCTAGACACTCTATCTACTACCTATTGAACGTGATAAAGTTAACTCTTCCATTTCACCTTAGAGCGAGAGAACTACAGACCTGCCATCTATTTCTGGAGGAAAACCGGGTGATAGCAAATTTTTGTAGGATAAAAAATTCATATCGATAACATAATTAATTGTTACAAAAATTGTGCACTGAAATTTTACTTTTGGACTTAATTTTACACTATATGGAACCAGTCAAAATTTGACGGCAAACAACTGTGTGTTTTCAAAAAAAATCCTCTCCACAAAGACGTCACAATCAAGAACTTTGCTAGCATTGATGATCAAGCGTACGTTGCATTGGGTAGCGATTGTTCATTTGTGATGCAAATTTGACATCAGAGTTAAACAACGTTTTCAAGTCATTACAGTCTCTGACGTCAAATTTGCGTCACAGAAGAGCAATCGCTAACCAATACAACGTACCCCAAATTTACGACAATTACATACAACAATTAACGACGATAACAATGATCAATGCGCATGTGCAGAAGTGCCGATTTTGCTCTTTAAAAGTGCTTTGCGTTTTATTATATAGGATTAGGATGTCACAATTACACATTATATACTAATCAAAATAATTAAGAGATTAAGATTTCCCGTATGTGAAATATGTGCTCAGTAAGTAAGTTGCTGGTGCATCATAGGGAAAGAAGGGAAATTTTTAGGGGTTCTTTTACGAGAGTACTATTTGCCGGGAGATTTTTACGATCCGCTGGGTGAGCGGGTGAGATTGTCAAAATCCAGGTGACACCCGTTAAATCCGGGTGAGTTGGCAGGTCTGGAACTATACCATTGAAGGATATAAAAGAAATTGTTAGATTCAAGGCTTAAGGAGCCGAGAGGAATCTGGAAACTGTTGATCAAATCAAACTGTTTATTATTTTCAGGATGCAAATTACATTTTTCAGGAGATAAATCACAATTTTCAGTTCCTTCTTCAATGGTGATAATTACTTCAAATTCATTTGACAAATGAGGTTTATTTTGTCGTCGTTGTTGTTGTTATTTTTGTTGAATATGCTGTAATGGACTACGTTCTTTTCAACACTGTATTATTCCTTTCCTGTCTCCAAAATGCGCTGTTAAAATTCTTCTTTTTTTTCCCGGACCCTTTTGATTCTTCCAAATTGGTTTTATGTGGTGTACGTTATTGTATCTCTGCTTATGAAATTCGTAATTCTTCTATGTCCTTTTGTGTTTCATTTATCCAAGTGTTGACTACTTTCAATTTTGACATATATTTGAAAATTTTTCCTGTGAGCCTACTGGGGTTTATTCTTTCAAGATCTTCATAAAAAGCTAAATAATATTATCCTTTTCTCGTAACTGTATAGTATCAGTAATTTTTTCAGTACTTGAGTATATTTCATTTTTGTGGCGTACTTTAAATATTGACCCCAATATTTTTCTTAAAATTTTTCTTTCAGCTATTTCCAGTTCTTGAGATAACATTTTTTTGATCAGTGTCAGACATTTAGCTGTATAAAGTGCTTCTGGGCATATTACTGTTGTTTACTACCAAAATTTAGCGTTGAATGATATTGAATACTTAAAGATATATTTGGTGAGGAAACAGGCCGACTTCATCTAATTGACTCTTGCTTTAAAAGCTTTTTTTCTCTGATCCGTTTTGTTAAATTCTCCTAAATATTTGAACTTTTATTTATTCTGTCAAATTGTCATATTGGGTGGTCTGACGTTCGTCATAAACTTGGTTTTTGGAAGGAGATTCTTAATTAAACCATCTCTCTTGGTTTTTTGTCAAATAAAGTGTTAATATTTTCATTGCATGGATTGAAATAAACATGATCACTGTCAGTGCGTTTACATTTTTATTGTTTACTTCACTTGCACACAGATATGCATTATGTACAAGCAGAATATCTAAAGAATAAAAAAAAAACCGATGATGTGTTTTTCAAGTGATGGTACACAATTAACAGCCCATATTTTGAAAATTGCTGAACCGATTTTGATGTAAATGTACTGTTCTCTAAGTTGAAAGATACTTAATCCAATAAAAAAAAGAATTATTGCAATTTGATTTCTAGTTTCTGAGAAATACGTGGATAACCATACGTGCATACACACACATGAAGTTTGGCACACCTGTTCAGAAACCCGCAGAGACTAACATAGACGAATATTGTGCAATTCGAACAATATTACATACATACGAGACGAATTGATAACCTCCTTCTTTTGACATCGGTTAAAAATGATATTAAGATCAATTAATCAAATAATTGATTTTGCCATATTGATATAAAATATAACAAATAATAGAAGCAAAAAATAAAAATAAAAAATAAAATAAAATACCATTCCAATATAATTTTAATTAATTTCAATTAATAAATTTTATTATACAAAAGGTATATGTTAAATTAATGATTTATATTCAATATAATTTATATCAAATTTTAATATTAATTAAAGAAATAATAAATAAATAAAAGTAATGATAGTATAGTAATTTTTGAGGTGATATTTCTTTAGTCATTCATTTTGGTCTACTTCGCAACACAAATTTATTTGGAATAGCCCTCTTCTTAAGTAAATTTAATCCATTAAGTGAATCCGTAAAATATTCTGAGTTAAAATACAGTGATTAAATAGTTACGTCTTTATTAATCTATAAATTAGCACGTACAATGCTTTCCCGTATGTGAATTTCACCACTCAGTCTCGTTCTCAATCTGCCAAGAACGCCCCCATTTCTTAAGTCTCGTAAACGTGAAGTAGACCCATAGGCAAGAAGCCTGACTAACCCCACATTATGAAAAAAATAATAACATTGATGATTGCCAGAAGATTGGGAGAGGGGGTGAGGAGGGGGAGGTGGTATCACATCTTCCAATAATCCGGGAAGGAAACGTTGCCAATGTCTTCAAAGTTGACTTGAAGAATAGCCTCGGTTTTTTATACTTTGTATGCCACTTCATTTCCAACAGGTTGTTTAGTATTCCAGCCACCAGTTCATTGTCATGGCTCTTCATTGTTTGCTACTATTTTCATCAGAAGTTTTTAGATACACTTACCAAAGTGAGTAATGTTCAGATCCGAGTGGATGTAATGACTTTTTACGGTCTTTCTTCCATGCTGGGCAATGGTCCTCAGTGTAACATTCTGGAACTACTGGAGTTCACGCCATGTGCTTTTACATATGGTTGCCCACGCAGGCATTCCATTGGGGAGGGTGGTCCATATCATCGTCTTGTACAGTAGCAGCTTATTGTCGATGCTGAGGGCACTGTTCCGACCCAGGAGAGCTATGAGACTGTACTTAGCCTTCTTTGCTTTGTTCAGAACGTAAGACACGTGACAGTTCCAGGAGAGTCTTGAGTCTATTATAACACCAAGGTACCTGGAATTGTCGACCCATTCGAGTTCCTTATTGAATAGGACAAGAGAATCC
>JAHWFO010088325.1:615826-648633 GCA_023313115.1 Rhysida immarginata | reverse complement strand
TAACCTGAAAAGGGTTAACCATCGAAATTTGGGTGGGGGGTAGTGAAAAAATCTGGCCCGTCAAATTCGTTTTTTACCTAATTACTAATTTTCTATTGGGTTTAGAATCACCGGACTTTTTTATGTTTTTTGATAAATACTCTTCCTAATTAACATTATTGATTCATGGTGCTCAGGTTTGTGTTTTCATTGTTTTTTTATTTTGCACCTTCTATTTACCTTCCTTTTAAATACTCATGTTCGCATCCATTGCTTTTTATTTATTTACCAGACATAGAACAAGTCTATTTTCAACCTGAGAACCCTGCAGGGTTTGGTGGTGTTCGTGGTTTAGCTATACAAGCAAACAAGTCAGAAAAAGAAACACGTGATTGGTTAAGTGGTGTTCCACTTTATACGTTACATAAACCTATTAGACATCGCTACCCTCATAATCGCATGCGTGTTTTTGCACCGTATGATCAATTTCAAGTAGATTTAGTAGACCTAAGCAGTTTGTCAAAGCAGAATGATGGGTATAAATTTCTTCTCACATGCATCGAAGTTTTCTCGCGTTTTGCATGGGACGTTCCTTTAAAATCCAAGATGGGTCCCGAGCCTCAAAAAGCTTTTCAAAAAATCTTTACAGAAGGGCAGGTTCCTCTAAAAATTAATAGTGATAAAGGTAAAGAATTTCTAAATAAACACGTTCAAGATTATTTTAGACGACTCAATATTATATTCTTTGCGACAGAGTCAGATTTAAAAGCAGCTACAACTGAACGTTTTAACCGTACCTTAAAGGGGCGAATGTTTAGATTTTTTGATAGAAGGCACGTGGATGAAAACGTCATACATTGTTACATTATCATACAAAGTCATACTTTAGGGCTTATTATTAGTAGAAATAGGATTAAACACGAGTTTGTATGATGATGTAAACTTATTCCAACGAAAAACGTTACATCGACGTCTTACCTGCTCTTGTTGAAAGCTATAACAGTTGTGTTCACAGATCTTTAGGTATTGCACCAGTTGATGTGAACACTCGTAATGCATCGTCCTTGTGGCTGAAGCAACGTCTTTATTACAATTCGGCACCCTATACGACACCGAAATTAAAAATTGGTGATGTAGTACGTAGTTAAAAATATATTTGAGAAAGGTTATTTACCGAATTGGACAGAGGAAGTGTTTTCTGTGTCAAAAATTATATTGCAAAAACCTATAGTGTATAAAATTAAAGATTATAATGGCGATGAGATTGCAGGTATGTTTTACGAGCAAGAACTACAACGAGTGAAAAACCCTGAAGTTTTTGTCATCGAAAGGATATTAAGTTGGAGAAGGAGAGGTGGTATGCGTGAGGCACTCGTTAAATGGCGCAATTACCCCGACACTATGAATAGTTGGGTACGCGAAAATGATCTTTTAAACCTATGAGAAGCTGTTGCACTCATCGGTCGCGCGGTTGATTTTGTCAACATGTACAAAGAGTCCGATTTCTACGTTACACTTCCGTCCAATACGCCATCGGGCGTTGGAAATCATGCTAATACAACAGCTCACTTTTTCACCCGGTTACCACGCACATTACAATTCAAAGGTCAGTGGGAAGTCGGTTTGACTGAATTTCATTTCCTAGCTTTTTTCAAGAATATTACAGCTGTTAATAACAGTTTTACCATAGGTATTCAGAATTTTATGAATGAGAAGCAAATCACGCTTAAGATTGCTAAACACGTCAATTCACCCACTCTTAAAGAGTTTGCACACCGAGTGGATACAGCATTACAAGCCTATTTGAAGGATATTGTATTTTTCCACCACCGAGATGTCAGCAACTATGTCATCTTGAGTTTACCTCCTAATACGCAAATTCGTTTCACCACAAGAGCGTTCTATCAGTTCTTTAATTTAAAACCAGCCAGTTCCTGGAAGGGCGTGTATTACTCGTTCCTGATTTTTCCAAACCGTTCGAATGGTTTTCGGAACTTTCTGATGTGTTAAAGTTCCCAGAGATCGCACCTAGGTTCCAACACGTTGATATAAAGACCATCCAAATCCAAAATACAGATGCACTCCTTGATTTTTTACAAGTTCAATTAGGACTGCATGGAATTGAGGTCACCTTGGATAATGGTTTTTTAGTATTTTTTGGTTACACAGGTCGTTACGTTGAATTCCCAACTGTATCGAATCTCGTGTCTGTCCCAGTACAGTTCCTGAATAAGAAATTTAAAACACCTACGGTAATTCCGTTAAATGCTGTTCATGATGGCTGCAAGAATATTGCCATATATGATCCTGAAGATTGGCCTCATATCAGTGAATAAAAATTACCGAGGGGTATTACAATAAACGTAGTGACATTGTGAACGCGTTAGTGAATTCGATACCATTAGAAGAAAAGCTCTTTTACAACATTACTCTCATGTATAACAAACATGTTCACGTCCGATGTAAAGAAAAACATTACATCAGTTTTAGTGAGGCATTGTGCCATACTTAAGGTTTAAATGCCAACCAGTTCAATGAAGCACTAATGCAAGGTGAGGGTTTGATTCCTATAGATCTCACAAGAGGTATCCATAGCTATTATCTATATAGCGATATAATTCAGCCTCAACTAGTCGGTGATACTTTTGCACCGCTCCTACAAATTATTCCTGTTTCACATGCTAGACGCGAAATGGTTTATCAAACTTTCCCTACACCTGATTACTATCCATTAAGCAAAAAAGTCTATGACACGATTGAAATCGCAGTGCATTCAGATCACGGGGATCTGTTAGCATTTTTAGCTAGCAAAACGGTTGTAAAATTACATTTCCGTCAGAAGCAGTTGTAGGGCTCAGACGCTTCTGTCTTTTTCTCTCCTTCAAAATGCATGTTCCATATCATCCAAGCCAAGAGGCTATTTTATGTTATTATTTAAGTCAGAAAGGCCGAGGGATACCTGTATTCAAAGGGACAGCGTTTCAACGTGGTCGTAAGTTAGGATCTGTATTCACAAATCTTTTCCGACTTGCGACGCCATTACTAAAGACAGCTGGTAAAGATCTTGGTAAGCACGCTCTAAAAGGTGGTGCTTCAGTCTTAAATGATGTGATGCAGGGTCAAAATCTCAAACATTCGTTAGCATCACGCATGAGAGCAGCAGGTGGCAGAGCTTTACAGGAAATGGGTTCCAGGATTCAGAAAGGTAGAGGCAGATGTCGGGTTAAAAGACGACATTCTTCAATCGCTGCTCATTCATCAGGCAAAAGACCGAGAGTTCAGAGTCTGGACGCATTCCTGCTGAGCAAAAACAGTAGAAGACAGAAAAAATTCGCTCAGCAAAGTTAAAAAAGTCTACGAGGTGAAAGAAGAATAAGAAGAAGAGAAATAAGAAGAAGTCAAAGAGAACTTTACATATACGTCCTTTATCATCTTTCTTCGTCTAAAGCATTACCATGGCATCTCTGATACACGAGCGTAGCTCAGAATGCGTTGGATATTTTCTCGATTTCCCATACGAGTGGTCAACAAGAGAGGCGGCATGTGGTGGGTTACCAACCGACCACCATCATAAACCAAGACGAACCTATCGAATTCTTTGTTCCCGGTTTAATTGACTTTTACATCGATCTAGATCAAACTACACTCAATTGAGAAGTCATAATCATTAAAGGAGATGCACCTATTCCACCTGGTGATAAAACGGGTCCAGTGAATCTTATCCTTCGTTCGTTATTCTCACAAATCTAATGTTATCTAGGCGATACACTCGTTAGTCATAGCAATAACTTATATCCGTAAAGAGCTTATTTAGAAACGCTTCTGAATTATGGTCGGGTTGCTAAATCAACTCAGTTAACGACATCCGGATTTTATAAAGACACATCTGGGAAAATGGATAGTATAGACAATACAAATTTGGGTTTTAAATCACGCAAAAGTCTCGCGCGTAATGGAGTTTATTACTTAGAAGGTCCTATACATCTGGATATATTTCGTCAGAGTCGTTTGCTGCTAAATTCGCTGGATTTTCGCCTAAGGTTATACAGAAGCAAACCTGCCTTCGCTCTAATGTCAGACACAGCCCTGATTATGGAATAGCAATTCGAAAAGCTACGTTTAATGTAGAGCGCGTTAAAGACAACACATCTACGCTATTAGCACATGCAAAGACACTGCAAACAACCAATGCATTTTACCCAATTAGCAGAGTGGAAATGCATTCGTCAAATATCACAACAGGTATGAGAAATCACGTCATCCAAAATTTAATCACAGGTCAACTTCCTACCCGATTAATATTCGCATTCGTAACGAGTGAAGCACAAAATGGAGCTTACAAGGTGAATCCATTTAACTTTCAACATTTCAACCTGTCATATTTCTCATTATCGATTGATTCCCAAGTTTATCCATCTCAACCTCTAACACCTGCATTCGCCGAAGGGTCGTACATACGTGAGTTTGTTCATTCGGTCTGTGGAAGGAAGACAGAGATGTTGATGTGACTCAGGCTGAATACGGTTCTGGTTTTACATATCTGGCCTACGAATTAAGCGAAAATCGTAATTATTATGGAGACCATTTCCATGTGATATGTAATGGAACGCTTAGTGTTGAAGTACGTTTTTCACAACCTCTGACAGAATCTGTGAACATCATTACCTATTGTCAATATCAGAACTTACTCAAAATCAGTAAAGACCGTTCTGTGACCTTTGATTATACAAATTAAAGCTCTATAGATACAGCCCAAATTTGGTGTGCACTAGAAAGAGTCCCGTGCACAAAACCTATAGCCAAGTGTGTGTTTCCGGCGGATGTAGTAACGATCTCAAACCGGTTTACCCATCTTTAGTTGTTGCTAATATGGATGTCTCGAGTCTGCCGGTTAGTCATTGGGTTGCATTTTTTATCCCTAAACCTTCGTTAGCTTATTACTTTGATTCATTTGGTCAAAAGCACATGCCTAATTCCATAATCTCATGTACAGGCAGGCTGAAAATTGGGTCTACAATACGAAATTAGTACAACATCCATCTGCTGCTACATGTGGTCATCATTGTTTGCATTTCCTAAAATTTGCTGCCCGTGGGCATTCGATGCACGGCACCATTAACTGTACTTATTCAGACGAACTATTAATTTACGATGAATTAGAAATTAACAATAATAATGATAATAAGGATATATGTCAAAATGTTAAATGGAGTCAAAGTTGTTGTCCTTTAAAATAATTCCCTGACCGTGCTTAATTTTTTGTATTCCTTTATTACATGTATTTATTCTGTATTCCTTATTCCACAAATAAATTTTTTCAAATATACAGTATTTCATTTGTCTTATCATTTACAGGATTTTATTTTAATTAAATAAAATGTTTTTAAATAAAATTTCAAAGAGATAATTAAATTACAAATAAATTACTAAATTATGAATAGAAATATAATTTTATATTTTTTTATTCTTTTAGTAAGTAAATAAAATAAATAAATAAAATAATTAAAATATTTGTAATGAATTAAATAATTACATAGAGACAAGATTTCTTTCGTTTTAAATACAATTTTTATTCAGAATTTTACATTTTAAAATTTTAATGAAATCATTTATATATATATATATTTTTTTTAAATATTACAATTATTTGTATGGTATCCAACAAATTCCTGGTGCATTATTACATCTTCATTTAATTATAACGCTGTTAAAACTCCTTCCCCTCCCCTCCTGCGAATAATAATAAAATTTACTTTAATAATAATTTAACTAAAAGTAATCCTATACGTCCATCCAGGGCCTGTTTGGCCTGAGGCCAACGAGTTGGGTCCCTGGATGAACCAGGATTAACAACTGCTGTATGATGGTCACAGCAGCCAGGGGGTGAAGATTGTGAGTCACTGAATGGTCGCCCATCCAGTGGCTAGCCATGCCTGATGTTGCTTAACTTCACAGAAGTTGTTACATTGAAAGCCCACCAGGCCACGGCCTACCCCTCTGAGATTTACAATTAATTCACATAGGATTTACAATTAATTCTCTTGGAACATCCATCTTCTGAAGCGCTTTTATAAAACGTTTTTGTCCAATAAGAGGGTCCTTCTGATTGGCTGATGGGGAAACTGCGTCATCGATCAAGTTTGAAATGTGTGAACCCCGTAGAATTTTCCCGCCGATTTTTACTGCTCCATGTGAATCCCATGTTATGAATTTAGGATAGTTATGTAAAAATTTTAATAGACGATTTTGTCGCGAAGTTCGAGCCAGTAGAACGGATAATGGTTTATGATCGTCGTCGTCAAATTCATGGCTTGGTTTTTGTATTCCCGATGGCGTTCGCTGAATGCCAGGCGTGTAAAACAGTTGCTGAGGAATTCAGTTTGGCGGCGGCGATTCAGGTGAAGACGATAATGGGGATGATTGTTAAGGGTGAGTTCTTTGTTGCATTTGATTTTGTTCTTTCTGATCAACATCTTCGTGTTTCTTTTCATACAGATATTTCTGTAACATGTCGAGATAATATTCTAATTTTTGATGCGCGTTCATATTATGAGAATTTAAAACTTCGTTCATTTTTTTATCCAGTCGTTTTTCTCGCTCTGATGTCTTTGTTTCACTGCGTTCGCCATGCTGTTCAGCATTAGTGTTAGGATTAGTCGTAGTAAGAGTTGTTGATAAATGATTTATAAATCTTTGGTATTCATGCGACGGTAATAATATGTATTTCTGCATATTTAATGTATTAATTTATTTAATATCGGACCTGCAACGCTGCCTAATAATAAAGGCAATAAGAATCCAGCACCGTGTTGAATCAGATAAGCTTTTTTAGAACGTAATGAAATTTTATGTGCTAGGCCTTTTATCTTCCTCAAATGGTTTCATACTTGTGGTATCCACGTGACTTTACGATGTAATATGTTATTGCAAATTTCACAAAGAGATTTTACTTGATTTACTGATGCATGTTGTAGTAATTTTTCCGTTGTTTAGGGCTAGCATCTTTTAATGCCCCGAGGAAATAACGATGCTTTTGAATTAACAGAATCATGGCTGTTTACTCCCGGTGAACGCTTGATGAAAAATGATCGCCAATGTAATTTAAACATGCGTTTTATTTGCATATACGGTAATAAGTTTTTCATGTGGGAAAATTTTACTCTGTAGTCTAATTATGTCAGGACAGCTTTGTGTTAAATCTAATAATAAATAACTATGAGTTACTGGCGTTGCATTTTTAAATGCTTCTATAAGTAAGGAACCATACCCTGTTTGTGAAGCAAGAGTACATATCTGACCGACATCTTGAGGCGATTTTAACAAAAAAATGTGCTGGGTATTTAAACTTATAGTACGTATGATTTTTGATTGTGCGAATAGATTTTGAGTTAATAATAAAACGGAGAAATTGAGATAGTGACTGTATCTATATATATAAAGAAGGATGTTTGTGGGTCTGTGGGTCTGTGGGTCTGTGGGTCTGTTTGTCTGTATGTTTTTTATACAAATCTACAGTTTTATTCCGATCTTGATAAAATTTCGCATACATGACCTTTAAAGCATGAGGAAGGTCACTGTCTACCTCAGATTTCGGAAAAATAATAAATATCGATAAAAAATCGATATTCATGGTTATGGCAAGGCATATTAATGAGAAATATCTCATGACCAACAATGCAAGGCAAAGTTGGTACAACAATAGGTATCAACAATGGTATCAGCATGCAATTCACAAACACACTGCATGAACTAACAATATATATCTCATGACTAACAATGAAAGGAAAAGTTTGTGCAAGTGTAATTATCCCGGGCAACGCCGGGTACCTCTTCTAGTCTTGTATAAATCTTTTCGATAATTTCAGCATTTTTTTTATTTCATTTAATAAATCATCCAAAATTAACAATCCATGTACGGGTATTCGTTCGTGAATCATTTTCTCATCGAGAATCCCTGCATGAAATGTAATGTTGGATGGATTTAAATTTTTCACAACAGGTGGAATTAATGCTCCGTAACAGTATATTATTTCCGTTGGAGGTGGGTCCATCATTTCATCTCTATACTTTAACAAATTTGACACAATGTTGTCTTTCCACTTCTGGAACAACTGGCTATCAAAGCGTAAAAGTTGTGTGTGAACTTTACCGAGGTATTTATCTCCATGATGTAAATAATGCACACGGAACAAAGTTCCTTCTGTTGCTCACAATTCTTCAGACTTTTATTAAATGACATGAATGTAACTTTTGAATTGAATTTATCTTTAAAATTTTTAATTAGTTTAATACTGTTTATTAATATAAAATAAGTAATAAAATTTTTTTTTTTGTATTTTAACATTTAAAATTTTATAAAAAAAATTAGAAAGAATGCAAATGACAAGTGAATAAATATATATATAAAATTTATTTGAATTTTGAAATTAAATACAAGAAATATAATATATAATTATGAAAGTTAAATAACTTGATAAATACAAAGATTTGAATGTTAAAAATTAAATACAGGGACTATGTGAATAAAAATGGATAATAGAATAAATGCAAACGTTGGATAATGGAATAAATTAATATAATATTATGAAAGTTAAATAATTTGATAAATACAAATATTTGAATGGTAAAATTAAATAGAATAGAACATTGGGGACTAGAATAGTTGTAAATATTTACAAATTAATAGTGTATGTAATATATATATAATAAATTAGTATATACAATAAAAAAATAAAAATATTTACAACTATTTTTTACAATAAGCTATAGGCGATTAAAAATTAATATAACCATAAGGGTAACTGATACTAAGGTCTCCGTCTCTTACAAACCTTTTCTCATTGGTGCACTGGTAAGTTTTTAAAAATGGTTTATTAAAAATTGTGGCTTTATTCTTAGTGCCCACCAGATTAAATGAAACGGTGACTTGGAGAGAGGAGGTCTTACTCAAGCGAGCCAATAATAAGAGCAAGAAAGACATCATTAATCATAAAACCCCATAGGAAATTATAAAAAATGAAAAGATACACCCCCAGTTGAGATTATAAAATGTAGGACATGATGTAACAAGAGTGGGGGTAAACGTGATAAACATGTGTGAATGTGTTGAATGAGTCAACCATTATTTTTTTTTAATATAAGAACTTTTATACTAAGAACATTTAGAAAGAATGGATAGAAATTATTTCTAAAACTTAAAACAAATGCCTGAAACTGATGGAAGTGACAATAGCAGTCCAAATGAGATTGATTAAAATATGAGGAATCACACGTGAAGTGATAGCATGTATGTTAAACTTTTTGCCAATGACCTAAAAATTTTAGAAAAGAATTATAACCAGATGAAATTAAGAATTATTATCATTTGAAGTTAAGAAAAAAAAACCCTGTTTTGTAAACTATTCAACAGTCATGATGGATGATAAACCATTTGAAGGGTCAAAGACGAACTTAATACAAAATAAGTGTATATGGTTAATAATAATAATATTATCATTGCAGTTTATGAATAGACACGAAGAAATTGGACAAAATGAAAGCAATGTAAAATTAAAAGTAGTGAAAAAGACATAAAAGTTAGAAAGTTAGAAAAACGCATAATGGAAAAATTTATAACATAAAAAACAAGGAAGGAAGTGTCTTAAATGGTAAAAAAAAAAGGGTAGGGGTAGATATGACATCAGATGATGGACATCAGGGAGCAAGAGCGTTGAACTCTGGATGGATTATGGAATGTGAACTCTAGGGGTAAGCGTAATGAACATGTGTAAACATGTTGAATGAGTCATCAATTTCTTTTTTTTTAATATAAAAACTTTTATACTAAGAACATTTCGAAAAATGGATAGAAATTATTCTAAAACTTTAAACAAATGTCTGAAACCGATGGAATGGCGTTAGCATTCCAAATCAGATTGACTCAGATGCGCTGAAATACGTAAAGTGATAACATGTATTTTAAACTATGTAAATGACCAACAACCAGCTGAAATTAAGAATTATTACCATCTGAAATTAAGAAACAAAACAGTTTTGTAAACTATTCAACAGTCACGATGGATGATAAACCGTTTGAAGGGTCAAAGACGAACTTAATGCAAAATATGTGTATATGGTTAATGATAATAAGATTATGAATAGACATGAATATTGCACTTTATGAATAGACATGAATATTGCACTTTATGAATAGACATGAAAAAATTGTGAAAATAATGTTAACCTTAATGGATAACAAAACAACATTAAATAAAAACAATGAAAAGACGTGAAAGTACAAAAGTTAGAAAAAAGCATAATGGAAATTTTTTTATAAAATATAAAACAAGGAAGTGATAAAAAAGTGGGGGTGGGGATAGACATGACCTCAGCTAAGTGACATCAGCGAGCAAAATTTCATTTTTTTTTAACATAAAGAGGGGGTTGGATATAGGTTAATGGAATGCGAGAGCGTGGGCACCAGTTAGTCAGCTGTTAGTCTTTAGTGTGTAGATGAGTGCGAGACAGCCAACAGCAAAGAGCAAACAGCCGTCACCGAAGATGCCTTCAACATGTAACGAGAAAATTATGTATATGAATGATTTTTAGAAATTTATAGAGAATTAGTTAAATCCTGCAGAGTAGGCAACTAATCAGAGTTTATTATATATTTTTTAAGTATTGGGAATCACTATGGATCTACAAGCCATTTATCTAACCAGTGGAGAAATACTTGTAAAGGAAATTACGTTTGTAGGCATTTATAATCACAAGCTATTAAATAATAATGGTAGAGATTACGTTGAACACAGAAATGGACGGGTGAGAGCAGACTACAATTTCCAATTACCAACAAATGAACTTAACGTAACTGCCGAAGATTGGAAAAGACTAAAAAAAAAAAAAAAAGATGAACTATAATCGTGTATATTATAATGCAGTGCCTTATTCACAACTAGCACCACAGCTTAACCATCGGAAAAACGCTTTTAATAAATTCTATGGTTACAGCACTGAACAATGCCGGATGCTGAGTAAGCTTCTACAAGTGCGTGTACATGATGCTGAGAAGCTGGTAATACCGATGGCTAAGGACGACACTCACAATCCGATTTTTAGAAATAACCAAGATTACGGCTGTTGTACGTCTGCACGAGCAATAGCTATGCTATTAGAGATTATTTTTGTAATAATAACAATTAAACATTAAAAATATGTGTTAAAAAAGCGAATAATAAGTTAGATTAACCTAAAAGTAGGGTAGGGGTAGACATGACCTCAGATAAGGGATAGCTGCGAGCAAAAAGTTTTTTTTTTTGTTATTAACATAAAGAGGGTGGTGGTTGTAGGGGTAAATGGAATGCGAGAACGTGGGCACCAGTTAGACAGTCAACTGCAGTCTTAGTCTTTAAAGTGTAGATGAGTGCGTGACAGCGAGCAGCAATGAGCAAACAGCTTTCAGCGAAGATGACTTCAACAAGTAACGATAAAAGTATGTATTTGAATAATTTTTAGAAATTTATAGAGAATTAGTTAAAACACATGAAGTAATCGGAGTTTTATTATTTTAAAGTAATAGGAGTCGCTGTGGATCTGAATGCAATTTATCTGAGCAGTGGAGAAATCCTTGTAAAAATGATTTCAACAGCATGCGTATATAATCTTTGTTTAATGGAGAAAGAAGAGATATATGATTTAGATGTGAGACTGAAACGGGTTGGAGAGTACTATAAATTCTTATTACCAACGAATGAAATTAACATAACTTATGTAAACTGACTAAGAATAAAAGAAATGGGCTACGCAATCCCCGGGATAAAATCAATCTTTGCTGGATACGTACCCTATTCGTTACTGGCAGCGTTGATTGAACAGTGGAAAAAGGAATTTGAAACAATTTATGTTTGTGGAACAGAGCAATGTGAAATGTTAAGTCAGCTGTTTCAAGTTACTATTCAGGATGCAGAAACATTGATTGACCCAATACCTGAAGAGGGATCGCATAACCCAATATTTAATAAACAAAGTGAAAATTATTGTACTCGCTCAGCTGTGAGTGTAGCAGCCAGGCGTTTGGAACTAGAGTATTTTCCTGAATGTGTAATTGATGTAGTATATTTTTATTAAAATAAAATAAAAAATAAAATAAAACTTGTACCGTGTGTCAATGCGTATTTTTTAACACCTCATGACATTGAAATTAATTTTTAACTAAATTTGGAAGAGAGAATAATTAATTTTTGAAAAATTTTGGAATTAATAATAAAAATTTTTGAATTAATTTGGAATTAATAATAAAAATTTTTGAATTAATTTGGAAATGATGATAAATTATTTTGAAAAAAAACTGAAAATGATGATAATTTTAAATGAAATAAATTTAGCTGAAAATTAACTTAATTTTGAAAAAAACTGGACTTTTGAATAAAAATTTTTGATTAATTTTGGAATTGACAAAAAATTATTTAAAAAAAATTTGGAAATAGCAAAAAATTATTTTAAAAAATTGTGGATAATTTAATTAATGGGATAAAAGGGTAGGGAGGTAACAAATATGGTGAGTAACTCTTGGCTATCTGGAAGATAACACCTGGAAAATAACACCTGTAACCCATTGGTCACTGACAATAAAAACCCTTTGGTATCCTGAACGGTAAGTAGTGGTCGGCACCTTGAATCAATATTGTTAATTAGGAAGAATATTTACCGAAAAAAATAAAAAAAGTCCGGTGATTCTAAACACAATAGAAAATTAGTAATTAGGTAAAAAGCGAAAGTGACGGGCCAGATTTTTCACCACCCCCCCACCCAAATTTCGATGGATAACCCTTTTAGGATACCTGGGCCGAATGCATCCATCATTAACCACACCCACAATCCATCAAAAACCTGTCAACCCCTTTGGATACCAACCAACCCCTTTGGCCACTTGGAATGAAATTTTAATCAACCCTTTGGGTACTTGGTATGTAACACCTGTCAATAAAATCAATCAATACTCATTATTATTCTATAAAATCAATCAAAACTCATTAATATTCAAAAAATCAATCAAAATTCATTAACATTCAATAAAATCAATCCATACCCATTAAAATACGTCAAAAAAATCAAAAATTGATGGAAATTTAAACTTTTAGCACCATTTAACCCTTTGAACACCTAGAAAAGGGTTGCACGCTCCTCCCCCCTTTCCGCCAGGAGTGGTGTCTTGCTACTGTCAAGTATTTTTCTAAATATTCGACAAAACGTCTAAAATCGAAAGTGTCCAATTACTTTCTTCCAATCAGTGTATGTCCAGCACTGTATAGAGAAATACGGCCAATAACAAAAAAGGAAAGACGCACTCCAACTGAGAAATTCAATGGTTGGTTAGATCGACCCACCACTGAATCAATTCAGAGTCGCTGATTGCTCTTTATCCGATTTAAGTAACATATTGCTGTTTGTAGACCGAATCACCATGTTCTCAAAGTCATTCAGGAGTCGTTTCTTATTTATTGACTTTAAAAGTTTAACATGTTCGAAGGAAATGCTGTGCCCTGTGTCCAAGGAGTGCTTGGCGATGGCGGAAAGGTTGCTTCTTCCGAATTTCCTGTGGCACAGATGTTCTTTAAACCGGGTTGAAACATTGCAAGAAGTCTGCCTTTGGTAGACCTTTGGGGATTGAGGGCATTTAACTTCATAAATCCCTGACTGTTGGAGTGGGGGAACCTTATCCTTGGGATTGCCTAAAAAAAATCTTGCATGATTCGGGTTGCTGAAACAAAGTGAAATATTATGTGCTCTGAAAACTGCACTGAGACCTTTGACAAGTTGTCGGTTATAAGGTACGGAGATAGTCATTTGAAGATAGTTTTTTGAAGGATGGTAATGAAAAAAATTAAATTTTCTACCTGATGAACTTAATAAATTTTATTTTCTTAAGAACGTTTGTCACAGTAATGGGATCGTCGGCATTCCCAGTGGCAATTTCCTTAATCATGGAGATTTCTTTCTTAAAGGCAGTATTACTTAAAGGAAGATTTAAGGCGCGGTCTAGCATTGACATAAACGAGGATATCTTTTGACTCCTTGGGTGGCTGGAGTCAGACGGGATCAAATTATTCCTTAAAACTAATATATTTTTTCAAAATTTTTCCTTCACCAGATTCAATGTACCATCCCCACATAGTTTACAAGTTTATATAAGCACATCTCATAGCGCTTAATGTACTTCCGCATGAGCACATTGCTCGCAATATCTGAGCTTCCTTCACTTTCAGTAATGCTGATTATCAAGAGATAAACTTTTATCACTATTCCTTCTTCATGTCGTTCGATCTTTCGATTAATACATCTTTTCCACTATTAACAGAGTTAACTGCAAAAAGTACTAATATCCAGAAAAGGTAGCTTCCCATCAATCTCTTTTTTTCTTAGGTGAATTGACTGGTGGGGAAGAAATTATTAATATATTGAACAAACTTATCAATATTGCAAACACTGGTATCAAAGATGGCAAATACGTCGTCGACGTAACGGTACCAAACATTGGGGAAGTACCCCATGGGAGTCCTATTACTCATTTTGTAAATTTTACCTTTATACAAAAAATATTATTATTAACACACAATTCGATTAAAATAAGATATTCATCAATTTTAACTTTTGGAACATTATTTTTGGCCAAAATCTTTTTTAAAAATTCAAGAGTCTCGGGATGCTAGGAAAGAGCGAAACCACATCAAAATCCACCAAAATTTCCCCGGGTTTAACCATTTTATTGCTAAGTTTTTTAGTTAAATCCATACTGTTCTTAATGGAACTATCAAATTCTGAAACCTTAAGGAAGTTGGCAAGAAACTTAGAAATCGGGTATAAAGGTGAATCAATGTTGGAGACTATGGGTCTCATCTTCTCCCCTGGTTTGTGAATTTTTGGCAGGGCGTACAGTTTGAGTAAAGTAGGATTGCTGATTACTAAAGACGACATTAAGTTGTTAGGAATAGTGTTGAGGCAACTTTTGATGATTTTATTAGTGTCCCTAATAAGTTTGGGGAGAGGATCTTTCTTTAAAGTCTCCAAGGGAACCTTCTGCAATCAACCCTTCTAAAATATTCTTAAATAAAAGCAATCCTTGTTCTTAAAGAGATTTGACAATTCTAGAATATTCTTTATCAGCAGAGGACAAAAATTTCTGTAATAGCCTTTTTGTTTGGGATGGACAAGTGCTTAATCCCGCCCTCTATTTCACCCACTAGACTCTGGACGTCGTTGAATTTTTTTTGAAAGCGAATTATAACCCTTTGGATAAAAACTTTTTCTGCATCGTTGAACTGTACGTTGGTTTGATTAATCACGTTGTCTTTACGGGGTCTCATGGAGTTTTTGGAAGTGGGCGTAATTTGATTTTCGAGAATAAGCTTAAATTTATATGATAATTTTTTGCTTTTCTGCTCAATTTTACGCTGATTAACCCAATTCATACGAGGGCAGTTCAATAAGTAGTGCAAAACATTTTTTTTTCAGCCAATTTTGGTTGAAAAAACTGGACATTTTTTGTAGAACATTTTCAAATATTTCCGCTTCGTCTCGTATAGTTTCATTGACGTCCAATAGGTGACAGCACTTAAGTGAGCTGTTAAAATGGCGTCTACCATGGAGGTGCGTTCCAAACAATGAGCAGTGATCGAGTTTCTTTTGGCAGAAAACCAAGGCATCTGAGATATTCATAGGCGCTTGTAGAATGTCTACGGTGATCTGGCAGTGGACAAAAGCACGGTGAGTCATTGCGCAAAGCATGTGTCATCATCGCCGCAAGGTCAAGCAAAACTGTCTGATCTCCCGCGAGCTGGCCGGCTGTGCACAGCTCTGACTCCTACAAGGTCGGAACATGCAAACACTCTCATTCGAGCAGATCGATGGATCACAATCAAACACTTCGCTGCCCTACTTGATGTCTCTGTTGGTAGTGCTGTCACTACGCGGATGATGAAGCAGTTATTGATGCAGCACGACGTTGGCTCCGACCTCAACCAGTGGAATGGTGCCGTGCAGGCATACATGCCCTCACTTCAAGGTGGCATAAAGCCGTAGCATTGAATGGAGATTACGTTGAAAAATAGTGTTGTGTAGCTAAAAGATTGGGGAATAACATCATGTATTTGAATGCTGAATAAAACAACCCCCCTTTTCAGAAAAAAATGTGTTGCATTACTTATTGAACTCCCCTCGTATTCAACAAAAAATCTTCCCAGTCTTCCTTCCCATACTATTGCTTATTTTTAACACTCCAGCAGTGGCACACTGTCTTAGAGACCATATCAGTACATTTTCGTGAATACCTTTTTATGAATTTAAAAGAAACAAATGACCACTTCTGTATTCTCCCAACGTGGACTCTTCTAGAAGTCAGTATACCCACGATTTCTTCCCTAGATTCTCGTATATAGGATGTGCGGTCTCAGGGACCGTACGCCACCAACTTCATTACTAAAATAAATTGATGTAAAAGTCATTTTTTTACTTCTTTATAATTTTTTCTTACCTAAACATATTCTCCAGTTAATTTCCATATATTTTTTGTTTATTAATATCTTCCTCCTTAGAAACTTTTATTTGAAAACAAATATTTGGAGTGAAACGCAAATAATAATGCAAATATACTAATGCTGTTTTCTGAATTTCAAGAGCAATAAACTCTTCTATACATATAACTTCATACATATTTAACCTCCGTTTATACTAGTTTTGAATAAAATAATTTTGAATATCGAGAAAAATTATTTTATAGTTTTTTTATAATAAAAAAATGGACCTTTTTATCCTATGGAAAATGATTGCTATTATTCATTTTCATAGTGGTTTTCATTTATGTAGGAAAGTATATATGCATGAAAAGTAAAAAGAGTGCAAAGTATCAATTTTTAACTATTTTATTTTTATAAATGCCTTTCCTGAAATACCCATGTCTAATTTTGACGGAAAAAGAAAGGTTTTTAAATCTTTCTAAAAGTTGCGTTTTTTAGACAATAATGAAAAGTTTTTTGAGGTGTTCTATTAATAATGAGGTAAAGTAATTGATAGATAAAAAATATAGATGAATTTCATTTTTCACATTAAAAAAAGTAGATTTAAAATCTGGTGTCAGAGACCTTGTGCCACCACCCGCGTTAAAAACACCCGTGCCACCTCTGGAGTGTTAAGTGAAGAGAATAAGCCTGGGCCTGAGTAATCGTTAACTTATAATTCAGGAAACCTATTTCCATATACAGCCTTTTGGTTTTAACCATAAGGAGAATATTACTTAAGTGGGGGTCTTTTGAATTTTTAAAGCCAATGCTATTAATAAAATTGGAGAAAACTTTCTGTGCTTTACAACAATTAAGAATGCTTGCATTGCTTGGATTGGGGATATTTCTCGTATGCGCATATAATTCCTCTAGCATATTCAACCAATCTTTCCAGAATTTCTCTTTTATCGAATAGGGTTGGGTCTTTTGAGTCAACAATTACCCCGTTGCAATTTCTCCTTCTTGTTTTATTGGTAAGTTCCTTGATTTTCCCCATGCATCTGTCTAGATTTATGTCGTCTCTCAAGATTTTCTATATCTGCACATTTATTCTTGATCCATTCCTCTCTAGCCTTTCTGCATTCATTCCTTATTTCTTTGTTGATGATTTTATACCCGATTGGTTCTTCAGCTTTTTCGTCTGCTCCATCATCTTGAGAATTATATCATTCATCCAGGGTTTAATGAATAAACCGTATATTTCGATCATTAAAATAATTTTTCATATCAATAAATTATAATTTCGTTCAAAAAAACGTAGTTTCATATTGAAAAATAAACATTAACATCAATAAAATAATACTTCACTTAAATAGAATAAGTTTTCACATCAATAAAACGTAGTGTCACGTCATACAAATGTAAATTCATTTCAATAAAACGTAACGTGAGACCGTGAAAAAGTTAGTGCCACATAGTGGTAATTATATCAAACACTTTAAAATTCAACTGCTAACGAAATATTAGAAAACTAAGCAACTTGGATGCAGATGGTGTGGATGAATGATTGTACTATTATTATAGTTATAAGGCATGTTCAAATGAAAGTGATTCAAAGGGCACTGAGACGGATTAAATGAAATTACTATTTTAAACAACTTACAGTCACTATTATAGACCGTAGTCCTAAAAAAATTTTCACCTGCCGCAATAAAAGACTCCCACTGGGGCATCAATCGGCTAATATTGTCCGCAAAAAAGTCTGTTTTATGCTGCTCTCTGAACCATGCCTGAACAGCATCCTTAACTTACTCATCACTGGCGAATTGTCGACCTTTCAGTGCCTTCTTTAAAGGATCAAACACATGAAAATCACATGGCGAGAGGTCCGGGCTATGAGGAGGGTGTGCAGAACTTGCACCGCATTTTGGTTATTGCTTCCTGCACCAGTTTCGCAATATGTGGCCAGACATTGTCCTGGAGGAGGATCACCCCATCACTGAGCTCACTAGGACGCTTGTTTTTTACAGCTTGACGCAAGTTCTGCAGTGTCTTGGTACATGCGATAGCATTACTACGGTTTTAGGTTCCATAAACTCCAAAAGCACAGGATCGTCGAAATCAAAGAAGCACGTAAGCATAACCTTCCTGGCCGAACTTTGTGACTTGAATTTTTTGGGCCGTGGTGACAATGGATTGTCATTGTGAATACCTTCCCGGTATGTTCCCAATAATGGCACCACGTCTCATCTATCGCGATAATCTTCTTCAAAAACGCTTCCCCCTCAGGACTGTAACTTCCAGATGATCGAAACGCAGCCCTTTGTGTTCTTCCGTGAGCATTCAGGGTCACTGACCTTGCCATATCCCCGACTTTTCACTACATGATATGCAGAACCAATATTGACGTTGTGATCCTTCCCAGCCTGTCCTCACGAATTGCTGATCCGCCTGTCCTCACGAATTGACTTATCCATGACTGGTTTGGTTTGTTTGATATTAACGTCCTCTTCAACTGCCACGATCATTTCAGGATGGCGTTATAGGGGCCGCAAATTTTGCCTCGCAAGGGTTCTTTAAACGTGCAGCCGGCACACGACTGCACAGGACCAACGGCTTTACTTCCCTTCCGAAGGAAGTGCGTAATCTCAGGATTTTCCCCCTGAAAAATCCTCGTCGTCCTCGGCCGGGGTCGAACCCGCATCCACGGGCATATCCATGACTGTCTTCAATTGATCAGAGATGACCACGCTTGCTTGGCCTGGACGTGGTTTATCAGCCGCTTCCACACGACCATCATGGAACATTGTTTTGGCCCAATGCACCACAGGGTTGCTTTCGAGACACATGCTTCTCCATAAACTTTCAACATCTGGGCATGAATGTCAACTGGTTTAATGTCCTCAGCTGTCAGAAACATTGTCACCGCTCGTTGGTCAGTTTTGGACGGAAATTTAATAGGACGGTCCATTGTAACACAAATGAAATACCAGCATAAGCCTAACGTAACTTCCCACAGCAGTGCTTATCAAAACAAGCAGAAGATACGTCAACAATACAATAAGTTTTGCCTCGTGACTGCGCACTCATGTGCTTGCGCGCTACTGCCCGAATCACTTTCATTTAAACATGCCTGATATATTGTTCATATTTTACAGTATTTTTAAACAAATTCATAAAATAAATTTTTTAACGTTGATTCAGACTCCCTGTAGTAACGTTTCAATTAATGGTAATCAGCGAAATACTATCTTACGTTTTATTGAAATGAATTTACATTTTTATGACGTGAAACTCCGTTTTATTGATGTGAAAAAATATTCTCTTCATGTGAGCTATTATTTTATACATGTGAATGTTTATTTTTCTACATTTTTCTACGGTTTTAGAAGGAATCTACGTTTTATTGAAATGAAAAATTATTTTAATGATCGAAAATTACATTTTATTCTTCGAAAAAAGCTGTAAATGCTATATCTTTGCATTGAAAGTTTCCAATGGGACATACAGATAAGAATAAACCACGTACCTTTGGACCAAATTTGACTAACAGTAATTTTTCGTCATATTCATTTATGAGACGTCATTCCAAGCTGTTTGATATATAACATGTCAATTCTAGCATTGAAAGCTTCCAGTGGACCATACTGATTTTACTAAAGCTTTGAACCAATTTCGACAATCATAAATTTGTTATTCTAGATTATTAGTTATATTTTATGCCAAATCTTTGCACTAAATGTTTCCACTGGACGTTAATGGTACCGTTAAATCGCGTACTGTAGAAACAATTTTAATTAGCTCAAATAATACGTTAAATTTATATATGTACTTGTTTAGTAGCTGTTTGATATATAACATGCCATATCCTTGCATTTAAAGTTTCTAATTGACCATCATGGTGTCAGTAAATCTCGTAACATTGAACAAATTTTGACTAACACTAATTTACGTGATAATAATTAATGCCACGTCATTCCAAGCTTTTTGATATAATGCATCCCATATCTTAGTATTGAAAGTTTCCAATGGACCATGTTGGTGCACTAAACAGCATAACTTTGAACCAATTTCTACAATCATATATTTCACTGGACATTCAGTCATGACAGGTCATTCTAAGCTGTTTGATATATTACATACCACATCTTAGCGTTGAAAGTTTCCAATGGTCCATAATGGTATCACTAGATAACGTAACTTTGAACCAATTTAGACTAGCACTAATTTTTCGTTATATTCATTCTTGAGACGACAGTCAAGACTCTTTGATGGATAACTTGAAATATCTTGGCATTGAAAGGTTCCAATGGACCATAGAGGTTCGAATAAACTACATATTTTGAACCAATTTTAACTAGCACTAATTTTACGTTATAATCATTCATGACAAGTCATTCTAAGCTGTTTGATATATTACATACCACATCTTAGCGTTGAAAGTTTCCAATGGTCCATAATGGTATCACTAGATAACGTACCTTTGAACCAATTTTGACTAGCACAAATTTTACGTTATATTCATTCATAGACTCTATACAAGAATCGATGCTATATCTGTGCATTGAAAGCTTCAATGGACCAGACAGGTACGAATAAACCATGTACTTTTGAACCAATTTTCACTAGCAGTAATTTTAGGATGTGTTTATTCATGAAACTTCATTCAAGACTCTGATATATTAAATACTACATCTTTGCTTTGAAAGTTTCTGATGGACCATACAGGTAAGAATGATCCAGGTACTTTTGAACCACTTTTGACTAGCGCTAATTTTACACTATATTCATTCATGACAAGTCATTCCAAGTAGTTTGTATACATCTGCCAATTCTAGCATTGAAAGTTTCTAATGGACCATATTGATACCACTAAACCAGGATCTATAGAAACAATATTTATTAGCTCAAATAATACGTTAAATTCATTCATGATACTTGTTTCGAAGTTGTTTGATATAATAACATGCAATATATTTGCATTGAAAGTTTTAAGTGACCATCATTTTATCACTAAATCTCGAAACAGTGAATAAATTCTGACTAACACTAATTTTACGTGATAATAATTAATGCCACGTCATGCCAACTTTTTGATATATAGAGGTTGAGTCAAAAGTAGTGGCCGACTCGTCAGGGGGGGGGGGGTTAGAGTTTGAAAAATTCTGGGCTAAGACCAGTTACCAGAAGGGTATATCGCAGTTAATTAAGAAAAAAGAGTGGGAAGAAAGGTCACTAGCAATTTGAATGCCACAGACAATGTGCCACCTGCGTCAGCCAGTGTAATAATATGGCAAAAAATTGGTGATATGTGGGCTCCTTCGTCACTATCGGACGAAAAGCGGACCAGTGCGCGAGTAGCAGCCGCCGAAATTTTCAGAGTGGAAAGTCAGGGTGTGACCAATGAACGGACAGCACGACGGTGTTTCTCCCGCTTTTCATCTGGAGACATGGGCTACGTTCGAGAAGTAGGTCATGCTGTGCGTCTGGTGGTCATACAAAGACCTGGTGCACTTTGAGCTGGTCCCTGATGGTCGTGGTGTCACCGCTGACCTGTATGCTGAACAGTTAGAGCGAATATATGCCGCCCTGGCCGTCCAGGAGCCTGGCCGAAAGAGAGCAAAAGAGAGCCCCCTCCTGCAGCAGGACAGTGCTCCACCTCACCGAGCACGAAGGAAATCGCTTAATTTGCAGGAGTTGGAGGGCATCGAGGTTCTGCCACATGCAGTATACAGCCCCGACCTGGCACCTTTCGACTACCATCTCTTTCGTTCAATGGCGCACTTCCTGCGTGGACGGCGCTTCGCCAATGTCAGTGAGGTTGAAGACGCGGTGCATGACGTTTTCGCCCAGAAACCAGAGGAGTGGTTTCGCGAGGGCATCCGCCAACTGGTTGATCGTTGGATGAATACCATCGAGCATGATGGACTCTACTTTGAAGATTAGCAATAAGTGGTTCCTCTCTGGTGCCCATTTAAAAGTTTGCCGGTGATCGGACATTACTTTTGACTCAACCTTTGTAATATATGCCATATCTTTGCATTGAAAGTTTCCAATAGACTATGTTGGTACCACAAAATCACGTAACTTTGAACCAATTTCGAAAATCATAATTTTCGCTGTATATTCAATCAATACACGTCATTCTAAGCTATTTGATGTATTACATGCCATATCTTATCGTAGAAAGTTTCCAATGGTCTGTAATGGTGTAACTAGATCACGTAACTTTGAACCAGTTTTGACTAGCACTAATTTTTCGTTATATTCATTCATGAGATGTCATTCTAAGCTGTTTAATATATAACATGCCAATTCTAGCATTGAAAGTTTCCAATGGACCATATTGATACCACTGAACCTTTGAACCAATTTCGACAATCATGAATTTCACAATATATACATTCATGACATGTTATTCTAGATTATTAGTTATATTACATGTACAGATATCTATATGAGAGAAGGAGGAGACACAAAAATCCTGGAATACAATAAATAATAGTTATTAAATAAAAAATACAAAAATAAATAATAGACAAAATAATTAATAAATAATAAATAAAAATAAAAATATAATAAAAAGCTGACGTTTCGGACAGAGACTATCTTTTATCAAAGCAAAAAGGATATTTCTCTAAAGGCAATTAGAATATTAGAGAATTATCCTGAAGTTATGAAAGGAGTACTAAAAGACGACTTTATACGTATATAGTTAGCATAGGGAACAGTAAGATGGTATTGGCTGAAAAACTAGAAGGGATCAAATGGGAGGACAGGAGATAAATTTGAAGACGTGTTGGGATAGGCCAGGAAAGAGGACAAATAGGAGGTAATAAGAAGGCAGCGAGATAAATGCAATAGGATAACACATACGAAATTAAAATTATAAAAAAGGTTAGGAATGATAACACGTAAAATTCCCTATATTACATGTCAAATCTTTGCATTGAAAATTTCCACTGGACGATAATAGTACCACTAAACCACGTACTATAGGAACAATTTTTATTAGCTCAAATAATCCGTTAAAATCATTCATGATATTTGTTTCGAAGCTGTTTGATATATAACATGCCATATCTTTGCATTTAAAATTTCCAGTTGACCATCATGGTGCAACTAAACCAAGTAACTTTGAACCAACTTCGACAATCATAAATTTCACATTATACAGGGTCGGGACACGTTGCAGGTATCTGGGACCATTCGGCGATCAGTGCATCTCATTCCTATGGTTCATTAAATTTCAAAAAACTCTTGTCAATATAAAAAATTAAAATAACTAACAGTCTACATTTCTTGCTAAGCTTTTCAAGTATTAATAAAATAATGGTAGCCAGTTCTTAAATGCAACAATATAAATTTATTCCAGACCGGTTTTGGTATTAAACCATCTTCAGTGGGCTACAATAGCAAGCGTGGAAATACCAGCTTATATAAGGGAGCGGGTCCCTTCTCTGCAGAGACCGTTATTTAACTGTGGCCAATCAAGTAGAGAGAAGGGACTCGCTGTACACAATTTGAAAGGTGATGATTCATACACTCGAAATTAAACCAGAATAACGAACCAACCGGAAAATGCAATATTGAATAGATTTGAAACTGAATAAAATATAATAAATAAATAAACTAAATTACCGTAAATACTAAAATATATAAAACAGATAAACAAAGTACATGTAATAAATGGTATCATTGCAATAAATGCGTCCCAAGTAGTACATGTCGCACGTTTTGCTCTTTAGTTTGCATACGCCGGCTCTCTCATATTTGTCGTCATCACTTCTTGTTCTTTTCTTATTTATTGTCCTATAGTGCGCTTTGTTTTATAGGCTATTTGGATTCCTTTCTTTCTTAGGATATTGGTGACCTGTTGAACTTCCTTCCCGAAGAATGTGAACCTCTTCCATTTACCGTCTATTTGTTATTTTTCTGTTGAATTTCTTTCCCTCATTTTGATTAGCTTGTTTTTTATGTTTTCTATTTGTTTTCTGTTGAATCCATTTATCCTGGCTATTTCATTAATTGTTCGCATTTCTTCTCTTCGGTTTTCGTCTGCAATGAGTAGGGTTATGGCTCTATGTGTCATTGAATATATGGTAGCAAGTTTTTGTTCCCTGGGATGGTTTGATGACGCGTGAATGATATTGGCTGTTGTTGTTGGTTTCCGGTATATTATATAAGCTGGTATTTCCACGCTTGCTATTGTTCCCCACCGAAGATGGTTTAATACCGAAACCGATCTGGAATAAATTTAAGTTGTTACATTTAGGAAGTGGCTACCATTATGTTATTGTTATACGCAACATGGACTCATACTACCATTACGATTATACGAGAAGCATCAAGATATTTTTCTATAGGAAAGCAACGTTATACCGGAGAATGTTGAACATATGGTTTAACAGAACTTGTATCAGGGAGCATATCATACCCAAATACGCCATAATTATCATCAGGAACAAGTCCAAAAGCGCCCAGATGACAAAAGCGCATGCCCAACAATATTGGATAAAGAAGGAACTAACGTTTCTGTACAATAAGAAGAGGACAACCAACAGGAAACTGCTTACAGCCCATTTACAAATGACGAAATACTTAACAACGCCCACAGCAATGCATATCATAGACGAGGTTAAAGAGTATATCAACACTATGAAAGCGGAAAAATTTCAAATAATGAACAAGAAACACTAAGACGGATCCAGCTGCAACTAACAGTCAGTCAAACTTTAAACCATATCCCAGCATGATAAATACAACTAACATAGAATTCAACGAAAAAGAAAAAGACCTAATCAACTAAGGATTGAAACACGGCTTGCCGAACCGCATCAATACCAACGACGTAAAAAAACCTAATTACGGAAACAGAGATGGCAATACAAACACTCAAACAAGAGGAAAGAAAGGAAACCAGAGTATTGGCAGCTCATGAAATTAACCGAATAATTAACGAAGCAGCTAGTAAAATGACCCCAGACGAAATGCAAACGGCAACGAATATAAGAAGAAATCTTCAAGAAAACCAGGCAATGGCTATCAAGGCAGATAAAGGTAACACTACAGTTATAATATATGAAGAGGGCTACAACAAAAAAGTCTTGACGTCCATGGAAGAAAACAACTTCGAATCATTAAAAAGCACCAAAAAATACGCCAAGGAGATTAAAAAATAACTTAAGAAATGTAAGTCCGAAATCTTCCAGAACACCAAAATATACAAAAATGACAAGCCAAAACCACCGATTATGAGAGCAGTAATCAAAATACATAAAGAAGATGCCCCCATTCGGCCAATAGTTAATAATAAACCAGCTCCAACATATCGCTTAGCAAGGAAACTCGAAGTAGTATTACGACAGAAGCTACAACTACAAAATAAATACACAGTCAGAAACTCTATAGAAGCAAAATAAACTCAAAGAAATCGAAATCAATGATCACACGAGAATGATGTCGTTAGATATTCGTAATCTATACACCAACGTTCAGGTACGTAAATGGAACAGGTTCACATTCTTCGGGAAGGAAGTTCAACAGGTCATCAATATCCTAAGAAAGAAAGGAATCCAGATAGCCTATAAAACAAAGCGCACTATAGGACAAACAATAAATAAGAAAAGAGCAAGAAGTGATGACGACAAATATGAGAGAGCCGGCGTATACAAAGCAAAGTGCAAAACGTGTGACATGTACTTCTTGGGACGCACGAAACGCACTTTCACCCAGAGATATAAAGAGCACACGAACGCTATCAAATTCAACCCAACCAAATCAAACTATGCCGAACATATGGTAGGTAAGAAGCACCAGTTCGGCAAAATCGAAGATGTGATGGAAATAATAAATGAATGCAGCGACACGAGGAAATTAGAGACGATGGAAAACTTAGAAATACAACTAGCAAAAAGCCTAGAAGGAGACAAGCTCATCAATGTCCAAATCAACAATGAAAAGGCACCATTATTAAAAGGAATAGGGAAGAGCCTGAACAAAATCAAAGGCACTACTCAGAGATTTAAATAGACAACCATCCACACAATACCCAACAGTCCGATACTATTTATTACATGTACTTTGTTTATCTGTTTTATATGTTTTAGTATTTATGGTAATTTAGTTCATTTATTTATCATATTTTATTCAGTTTCCAATCTATTCAAATATTGCATTTTCCTGATGGTTCGTTATTTTGATTTAACTTCGATTGTATGAACCATCACCTTTCAAATTCTGTAAAGCGAGTCCCTTCTCTCCACCTGATTGGTCACAGTCCCACCAATGAGATGACAGAGAAGCAGAGACCGTCATCTTCTAATTTTTTCAACTTTTGCAATTATTTACTAAAGCAGCTACCTTTGGTAGATAAATTTTGGGCAGCTACCTTGAAATATAAAATTTTATTTTAATTTTCACGTCATTCTGAGCTGTTTGATGTATTACATGCCATATCTTAGCGTTGAAAGTTTCCTATGGTCCATAATGGTATGACTAGATCACGCAACTTTGAACCAGTTTTGACTAGCACTAATTTTGCGTTATATTCATTATTGAGACGACATTCAAGACTCTTTGATATATATTACTTGAAATATCTTGGCATTGAAAGTGTCCAATGGACTATAAAGGTACGAATAACTACGTACTTTTGAACCAATTTTAACTAGCACTAATTTTAGGATATAATCATTCATAAGACGTCATTCCAAGCTTTGGTATATTACAAGCCATATCTTAGCAATGAAAATTTCCAATGGACCATAATAGTATCACTAGATCACGTACCTTTGAACCAATTTTGACTAGCACAAATTTTACGTTATATTCATTCATCAGATGTCATTCACGAATCTTTGATATATTAAATGCTCTATCTGTGCATTGAAAGCTTCCAATGGACCAGGCAGGTACGAATAAACCGCGTACTTTTGAACGAATTTTGATCAGCACTACTTTTATGTTATATTCAATCATGAGACGTCATTAAAAACTCTTTGATATATTAAATGATAAATCTTTGCTTTGAAGTTTTCAAGGGACCATATAGGTACGAATAACTCACGTACATTTGAACCAATTTTGACTAGCAGTAATTTTACGTTATGTTCATTCATGAGACTTCATTGAAGGCTCTTTGATATATTAAATGCTATATCTTTGCAATGAAAGTTTCCAATGGATCATACAGGTACCAATAAACCACGTACATTTGAACCAATTTTGACTTGCACTAATTTTCTACTATATTCATTCAAGACAAGTCATTCCAAGCTGTTTGATATATCGTGGCATTCCATGTCAGTTGGGTCCGTTATGACCTGTAGGAGGCATTTTTCTGTTGTGAGTGGTGTTTTTGTTGTTGTTGTTTGTATTTGTCTTTGTTGTGGATTGTCTGTTTCGTCGGGGATGTAGTGTGGTTCGTGTTTCGTTTTGTTTTAGAGATCTTGAAATGTTATTTGAGTGGTTGATAAGTGGAAGGCATCGTCTGATAATTTTTGGTGGGTGCGCTTGCATCTGCACTTGTGGGGGAAGTGTTGGTGTTATTGTCGCTTGGTTGTTGTTTTTCTATTGTGAATTTCGTACTTAGGGGTGGTGCGTGCGTTCCTTTCGTTGGTCGCGGGTTTTGAGTAAGGGTGGAATGTTATTTTTGTGCATATTTTGAGCGGTTTGTTAGGTGGGGTGAAGAATGAGATGGGGGGGGGGGTTGAGTATTGCGTGTGTGTGTCTGTGAGCGCGTGTGTTTGCGTTTTAGTGTGTTCATTTTAAGAGTGGATTAATTCTGAGTGTAGTGCGCTGGTTTCTTTGCCTTATAGCTTTTTTTTTAAATATTGTTTTACAACTTTCTTTTGTAGTCGTAGATTTAGCCTTATGTTGCGTGGCCGTTGTCACTTTCCTTAAAAGGCGAGAGTGCTTACGTATTGTTGGGGCTGTCATTTTTTTCTTGGAGATTTTCCGAGATGATGACAGCCTCTTTGACCATTGTTGATGTGACGTTGATTCGAGCCTGGAATGTTTGTCCAGCGTGTTTTTTTTGAGCAAAAAACTTGGGAGAGCAAGGACGTGTCAGCGAGTGAAGAGCTTTGGAAACGCTGTCTGCCATGTTTAAAATGAACCTCGCTGTTGCGATCTTTGATTCATTTGTTATTTGGTGTTACTGCGTATCAAAAAGGGATAATGTTCTCATAAATATGCGGTTGTGAATATATGCTGCTCAGCATTTACCAGTTGCTAACGTGAAAAATGTGTTAATACGTTTTTTTGGTCTCCTGCATTCCGTCGGAGAACTCAATGTTGAAGAGTCCACAGCGACACTACAGGTATCGTGTAGGGCAATGAAGCCCACAGCTTGTGGAAAAAAAGATGTCAGTCTAAGGGTGAGTCACTATTTTCTCTTTACCCCCCCCGCCTCCCTCCAGTTCAGCTTAGCACGCCGTATGACAGTCAGTCAGTGCCTGCCTTCAGAACCTTCTAATGTGATGTGTGTCTCTTGAACTGTGTGACAGTGCCAGGATGCTCAGCATCAGGACGCTGGACAGTGACGCCCAGACAAATGTGAACTGTCAGGAATGTCTTGGAACACTATGGGAAAATATTTAAAAATATGCAGTTTTGACTTTGTTACATAAAAACCTTTGTATTTGTAGTAGATTTAGATTCTAAAGTTAAGTACAGCTCTTAGTGAGCGCAGAGTGTAAAGGAAAGGGAGTGAAGGTTCGTAAATCTAAGGGGAAGAACTGAGAGCGAGGGCTCTGCTGGCAAATACACTGCGCATCAGTGAGAGGTAGGCAGAAATGCCACCGTTGTGTGGCCGGGCGGTGCTTTAGGACTTGTTGCTCGTGCCAGGTGGAGCCAGTGGAACGCCTCACGTGGTTCCAGGCCACAGTGACTCCTGTGATCCCTCTCCTGGACGAATTAAAGGGATCACCCTACGCTTGTGTGCGTTAGTTCCTTAGGAATATTTGGCAGCCCGGGATACCCTACGCTTGTGTGCATTAGTGCCTTAGGACTATTTGGCAGCCCGGGATGCATATTTCAGTTTTCAGCATCAGTTTGGATCGCTGATTCATTCTGATTGGCTGATGATGCTAACATCCTCCCTCCCCACTAATCTTGCTTCAATTTTTGTTTTCAATCATAATAATCGCACAAAATTTTAATTGTGCTTATACGTTTTTAGTAGGCCAAATTTTACTTAATGTTTTCATAAATATATGTTTTGTACGAGCATTTCAATTTGTTTAGTCCATTAAAAATAGAATGGGATGATCTTTAAAGCAATCTTTAAGCCCATATAGCGAATTACTTCCTCTCTGGTTCAATATAATAACATTTATTGATGGAATATCAACAATTTTTTGTACAGTTTTATTAACAAATTTTGAAGTTTGTGAAAAAAATTTTCAAACATTTTTCTTGAGTATATACGAGGGTTGTACCAAAAGTAAGGTTCCCATATTTTTTACAAGTAGAAAACATTGTTTATTGTTATTAATTTATACATCGTTGAAAAGCTTACACTGTTGTCTATTTTTCAACATAGTCTCCATTTTTTTCCCCTGAGTGGATGCCCCCTTACCGTGGGTCAGGGGTTTGGGTGCTTCAGGGATTCTGTGAGCTATGCTGGTTGTAGCACGGCTACCTTAGGGTCACCCTTACCAGAAAGGTCATGGTTGAGAAGTGAGACGAAGAGTATCCAAACAAACTTATCTCATGATGTTGACAAATAAGAGAATTTATACTGCATCGGGTGTGGCGCAGGTTAAAGTCACCCGCGTTCGGGAGTTAGGCAGAGGCTCTCGTTCGAAAATTAGTCGACAGTCTCCCGGCTGTTATCTCGGAGCAATGCCTCCGAGAAGCCCAACCAGTGCACTCGCTATGCGCTTGGGGAAACGGTCGGGGGCAGCGCATGCCTTTACCCAGGAGGAGAAACTGGTAAAGCGACAACGGGATCAGGTGCTGTCAATTGGCACTTGGAACGTATTCTCCATGACAGGAAAGGAATCAGAGTTAGTGGAGGAAGCCAGACGGTATCGACTGGATATGATAGGTATTACCTCTACGAAACGTCCGGGTTCTGGAACTGTGGACTTAGAAGGAGGGTGGAAGCTTTTCTACTCTGGTGTCAACCCTAACATGACTGCCCAGGCGGGAGTGGGGATACTCACAAGTCCCCGGCTGGCAGATTATGTTGCAGATTGGACCCCCTTAGGTGGAAGACTGTGTCTCCTGAGGCTTCAGATAGGGAAACGGTCTCTCTCTCTATTCGTTGCATATGCTCCGAATGCAGTCACAGAGTACCCACTTTTTCTAGATGAAGTTGATGCTGCTCTTAGCAGGAGAGGGAGTGCAGATTCTGTCATCCTGATGGGCGACTTCAATGCACACGTAGGGGCTGATGACCAAACGTGGAGGGGCGTGATTGGGAGGAATGGTGACCCCGATTTAAATGCGAATGGGAGGTGCTTGTTGGATCTCTGTTGCAACAATGGACTTTCCATCACAAACACCTTCTTCCAGCACAGGAATGTCCATAAGTATACCTGGTACAGGGATGCAATGGACCAGAAGTCACTGATTGATTTTGTAATTGTTTCAGCTGACTTATTCCGATCAGTGTTGGATACTCGTGTGAGAAGAGGGGCAGAACTATCAACTGATCACCACCTTGTTGTCTGCACTTTGCGGTTCTCTGAATCCATGCCAACCAAGCGAAATACTAGGTTCAGACAAACTTGGCGCATCAAATGGGAGGCACTGGAGGATAGAGCTGTGAGGAAGACCTTTGCAGATAGCATATCTTCAATTTTCAAAGAACTACCCAGTGATCGTGGTACTGTTGAAGAGGAGTGGCAGTTGTTTAAAACTGCTGTGATTACTTCGGCTGCTTTGTGCTGTGGACGTAAGCGGCTGAGTGTGGCGCAGGGCGGTGAGAAAAGGACTGCATGGTGGAACGGTGAAGTCCAAGAAGCTGTCAAGGCAGAGAAGGAAGCTTATTGGCTATGGCTTGCAAATAAGTCAACTTCGAGTCGAGTGCGGTACACTGAGGCGCGAAAAGCAGCAGCAAAGACAGTATCAACAGCTAAAGCCAAGGCCTGGGAGAAGTTCGGGGAGAAATTGGAGGCAGACTATGGTTCGGCAAACAAGGTGTTCTGGCAGACCGTGCGCCGCCTCCGTGGAAAGAAGTCTCTTTCATCACAAACTATTAAGAGTTCAGATGGGAGGCTTCTGAAAACGGAGGAGAGCGTATTGCATAGGTGGAAGGAATACTTTGCATCTCTTCTTAATCCGGTGACAAAAACAACTGAGGCATACGAGGTGCACCTTGGAGCGGAGAATAGTCACGGTAGTATCACTGAAACAGAAGTCAGATGGGCAATTAAGTCCCTGAAGACTGGCAAAGCTGCAGGTGATGATGAAATCCGGTCCGAGATGTTAAAGGCCTTAAATCAGGATGGTATCCTGTGGCTGACTCGAGTGTGTCAGGTTGCTTGGATATCTGGACAGGCCCCTAAGCAATGGCAGACAGGAATTGTGATCCCTATCTTCAAAAAGGGAGATCAGAGAGATTGCAACAACTATCGAGGCATCTCTTTGCTCAGCATTCCTGGGAAAGTGTATGCTAAGTGTCTGGAGAAGAGAAGTCGGGAAATAGTCGACTCCAAACTGTCGGGGGAGCAGTGTGGTTTCCGACCTGGCCGAAGCACGACGGATCACATCTTTGCTCTAAGGCAAATCTTTGAGAAATCCTGGGAGTATGCAAAAGAGGTCTACGCTTGCTTTGTGGACCTCGAAAAAGCATATGACAGGGTTCCTCGGGAGAAGCTCTGGCAAGTGTTGCAAGAGTATGGAGTGGATGGGCAATTACTGGTTGCTATCATGTCTCTGTACGAAAGCTCTGAGATGTGTGTCCGGATAAATGGCATTAAGTCAAGACCGTTCACCGTGGGTGTTGGACTCCGCCAAGGGTGCGTACTGTCGCCCATCTTGTTCATTATCTTTATGGACTGGATAGACAGGGGCAGCCGAGGTGATGAGCGTGTTTGTGTGGGCGACTGCCTGGTGGAGAGGTTGCTCTTTGCGGACGACCTTGTCCTGCTTGGGTCTTCTCGCACGAACCTTCAGCATGCACTAGACCGGTTTGCAGCCAAATGTGAAGAAGCTGGGATGAAGATCAGTGTGGCTAAAACCGAAGTTCTGGTTCTTTCAAGACAGCCTGCTCAGTGTGCTCTCCATGTTAGGGGAGCCTCATTGAGACAGGTGGAGAAGTTCAAGTATCTCGGGATTGCATTCACGAGTGATGGACGGCAGGAGAAAGAATTGGATGCTCGGATTGGTGCAGCAAGCTGTGTC
>JAHWFO010088325.1:574226-611139 GCA_023313115.1 Rhysida immarginata | reverse complement strand
GTTTCTAGCAAAAGCTTTAACACGAAATTGAGGAAGAAGTACAACTAAGAACCCGTAAAAATAAGTTGCAGATTCTCCTTTGTGAAGGACAAGACTCCCAGAGAGGATACAGCCAGAAATCCGAAGCAATAGAACGTTTGCCCAGTGAAAATTCTTGATGGAACGACCGCGATAACCATTAAAAAATGAAAATGCTCAATTTTGTTAGGAACGTTGTTTTCCAAAGATTTTATAACTGTCAGACTCTAAGTTACTTGGCTTAAAGATCAGTTTTAAATTTTTATTATTAATTACTTACATTTGAATGAAATTCTTTTTTCTCAGCACCCTGTCAGGGAAGCCACAAATGAGCTTTAATCCCGGGATAAATGTTTCGCATGAATAAACCACAAAAATGTATGCAATAGGCCTATTAGCAAAATATTAATAAAAAGAAAACCCTACTGAGAAAATTTGTTCGAGAGCCACGTCTACTGACGTTTAGTTATTTTAAAAATCACCTACACAAACGTTAAAGGTTAGATCCCATGCCCCTCAACTTCTCGGTGATATTGTTTAGGCTCCTCTGCTCTTCTGTAAATTTTATTAGCAAACTTCTTCCAAGCTTCCTTTTCTTCTCGAAACTGGAATAGGTTTGTTTTTAGTTACTCCCGATTAGACTTAAAGGGTCGTTACATGTCAATAGAGGCACTGAAATGCCGGAGGGAGGAATCACCGCATGTCGCCTCGCAGGCACAAGCAACTTGGATAGCACATGCAGCGATATAGATAGTACTCCCAGTTGTATGAAGCCCCGGGTACTGGTGAAGTGCCACTCAGAGCCTGTGCTTGGCACATATGAGGAGTATGGAGTATTTGAGGAGGCTGCCCAGGCCATAGGCAGGTAACGAGGAAATATAGAGCTGCCCAGAGAGAGGGAGCCTGAGTGTTCAGAAACACAGGTTCTGGGGATAGTAAACGACGGGGTCGTTTGTCACGTCACCATGTTCGTGGACAGCAATAGCGTGACCAACAACTGTGGAATGCACTTAGCTGGCGAAAACAGCCAGGGTGATCAGCCTGAGGAGCCTGAGAAGGTGGAAACTGGAAAGTGCGAACCCGAATAGGCTGCGTCAGTAGTGGCATGCCCAGGGAATGCGAAATGCAGCAATGCACCATTGCCTATGGGGGAGTGCATTGATGGCGATATGCTGAGTAGGCGAAAATGTTCACCTGCAGCTGGACGTACGTTAAGTCCTCATGTACTGGGAGGGGAGTGTCCAGCGCAGAAGGAGAGATCAGGTGAACGTAGGATGCGACAGTGCGCAGTGTTGTCACTAGAAAGCGTCGAGGCAGCAGCAGCTGCGTGGGATGACGATAGAGAAAAGAGGAACACGAAGTCTAGTAGGTGTGCCAGGGGCACCCTAAAACAGGAGCACATTCCGGAATGTAGCAGTGGCCACAAGGTGGGTGTCGAAAAGATAAGAAAAGCTCGCAGAGGGGTGAAGCACCGTCCGAAGAACAAAAACGGTGGTTGTTTGGCTGCCGGTGCAGTCAATGTTGCAAAGAAGGTGGAGAGTCGAAGCTCTGGCGATAAGAATGTTATATGTACATGCATGATGGGGTCGCAGCCAGACATTGATCCAGTGAAGGTGGCTCTGGACTGGTTATTTGGCAATGTCTAGCTGTGGTTCAGGTTAACCTTGGTGGCATAAACTGTTTTGAGGTTTGTGTCTTTTTTTCTTATGTCACATTCCATATCAGTTGGGTCTGTTACACCTGGCTGGAGGTATTGTTCTTGGTAGGCTTAGTATAGGTCTTGGTGAGCGATAGAGTGTAATGGAAACGGAGTGCAGGTTCGTAAATCTAAGGGGAAGAACTGAGAGCGAGGGCTCTGCTGGCAAATACACTGCGGGTCAGTGAGAGGTAGGCAAAAATGCCGCGATTGTGTGGTCGGGCAGTGCTTTAGGACTTGTTGCTCGTGCCAAGTAGAGCTTGTGGAACACCTCACGTGGATCTAGGCCACAGGGAATATTGTGATCCCTCTCTTGGACGCATTAAAGAGATCACCCTATGCTTGTGTGCTTTAGTTCCTTAGGAATATTTGGCAGCCAGGGATACCGTGTGTGTGGCCTTTAGTGGCCTGTGGCCGAGAGCTATCCCTCTTTAGCATTGATGCACAGCGTCGTCGGAGCCACATATAACGTTCTGCTGGGAATTATTAATTTCTATTTTCTGATCCGCTTTTACGGGACCGTACCTCCTCCCCCCCACCTGCCTGCTCGGGAGTTGTTGATAGAGGCCATTTTTATGTAGCTAGAGTAAAGATTTACTTATCTTGCTCGAGGGGCCCTTCCAGTTAGTATAGGATTTATTTGTTGCGATTTGCATTATGTACTTTCTTGTTTTTTCTCAGCAACTGCCCCAGATCTTATTGTTAATGTTTCATTGTTTGGGGTATTAAATATATAAGTGGTATTATTCTAGTTTTGTGGAAAAGTGTCGTTGTTTATCAAGTCAATGCGTGTCTCTCTATCAATGCTCCAAACTCCTGATGGGCTCTGCTCAGTAGTCCCCCTAGTACAATACCAGAACTACTTATTTATAGGGCGGGGCTTGTCAAAATATATCTCGCCAATTCTAGCGTTGAAAGTTTCTAATGGACCAAGTTGATATCGCTAAACAACGTACTATACAAACAATTTTTCTTATCTCAAATAATACGTTAAATTCACTCATGATACTTGTTTCGACGCTGTTTGATAGTTATTATGCCATATCTTTGCATTTAAAATTTCCAAGTGATCAAGATGCCAATAAACCACGTAACTTGCATAAATTTTGACTAACACTAATTTTCCATGATAATAATGCCATGTCATTTCAAGCTTTTTGATAGAATACATGCCATATCTTAGCACTGAAAGTTTCCAATGGAATATGTTGAATCAATTTCATATAACTTTGAACCACAAACTAAAGGTGTGCTTTACAATTATAATAATAATTATAATAACAATAATTTCAACAATCATAATTTTCACCACATATTCAATCAAGACACGCCATTCTAAACTGTTTGATGTATTACATGCCATATCTTAGCGTTGAAAGTTTCCAGTGCTCCATAATGGTATCACCAGAATATGTAACGCTGAACCAACTTTGACTAGGACTAATTTTTCGTTATATTCATTCATGAGACGTCATTCAAGACTCTTTCATACACTAAATGGTATATCTTTGCATTGAAAGTTTCCAATGGACCATACAGGTAGGAATAAATCACGTGCCTTTGAACCAATTTTGAGTAGCACTAGTTTTTCATTATATTCATTCATGGGACATTATTCCAAGCCGTTTTATATATAGCATGCCAATTCTAGCACAGAAAGTTTCCACTGGACGATAATGGTGCCACTAAACCACGTACTATAGAAACAATTTTTATTACCTTAAATTCATTCAGGATATTTATTTCAGAGCTGTTTGATATATAACATGGCATAACTTTGCATTTAAAATTTCCAAATGACCATCATGGTGCCACTAAACCACGTAAGTTTGACCCAATTACGACAATCCTAAATTTCTATATATTCAGTCATTATAAGGTGTTTGATATACTAAATGCTATATCTTTGCATTGAAAGTTTCCAATGGACCATACAGGTACGAATAAACCAGGTACCTTTGAACCAATTCTGACTAGCACTAATTTTACATTATATTCATCATAACAAGACATTCCTAGCTATTTGTTATATAACATGCCAATTCTAGCATTGTAAGTTTCCAATGGACAATATTGATACCACTAAACATTATATACATTCATGACATGTTATTCTAGATTATTAGTTATAAACTAGAGAGATCCCGTCAAAACTTGACGGTAAACAACCCATCTCCATCTTGTTTACCCTGTATGTTGTTTGTTATCGTCGTTAATTGTTTACGTAATTGTTGTTGATTTGATCATCAATGGTAGCAAAGCTGTTGATTGTGACGCCATTGTGGAGAGAATTGTTTGGTTTGCCAGTGTAAGCATTTCCAATTGTAAATTAGCGCTTATTCATGGTATTAATGGACAGGAAAACTAAATTTGACAAATCTACAGAATAAGACCATTCATTTAAGACCAAAATGAATATTATAGATGCAGTAGTTTTCATCAATGAGCTATCAAAAGAATGCACCCTTGCAATGGCGCAATTGGTTGCTGCATCTACATGGTGAGAAGAAGGTTCCTGGTTCGATCCCAGGCTGGGAATTTTGTTTCCTAGTTTTCATCAATAATTTAAACATCTGAGGTATGGCGTGTAAGAAAATCCTTAAAGAACATCCAATAATTATTCTTTAAATATATAGATGATGCTCAGACGACAATAGTCAGATGACGTTTCAATCCACCACCAACAATGGTTAAACGTGCAACAATAATACAAAACTGTATCCGTTTTTATCCTATTACTAGCAGAGGACCCGGCGTTGCCCAGGATAATTACGCTTGTAGGTAAACAGAACAATCTCAAAAAGCTAAATTAAACCTCCAAATTGGTTAAATAATAACTCAATCACTACAATATAGAGCGCAGGGACTATCCATTCTAAGAAAAATCCGAAAGACAGGAATTTACCTCTTCACTGAAAAAATCCATTCCAGGTGATATACCGGGACTTGATTTACCGAAAAAAAAATTTTTTTAAAGGCTCACAATGGATGGACCTCTGCAAGGATGCCTTCTAGTCTAAAAAATTTTTTACTCACGTAATCTTACTTTAGATGTACACTTGATGTTGTTGCAATTTCCTTTCTTTTTTCGATGTTTTGAAGCAAAAATTGGCCATTCATCACTTTGTGCAGTCTAGCGGTCGCCAATTCGTCTAATTACTTGCTTATCATTAGCTCAATACATCACGGAGCTAAAGGAGTGCTTCCTCTATCGTCTTTCACTCTTTCTCAATAGTCTGCTAAGTCATTATCTCCAGTTACTGATCATTTTTAAAGATTTTGAATTCATACAGTAAGAATTCTTAATAAAAATTTGAAAGTTTTTTTTATAGACTCACAATGGATGGACCTCTCCAAGGATGCAACTGGTAGTCTAAATAATTTCTTATTCAGTAATCTTACTTTAGATGTACAGTTGTTTTTGTTAAAATTCCCTTTGATATCTTGAATCAAAACTTGGCCATTCAACTCTTTTTGTAGTCTAGCAATTGCCAATTCTTCTATTGACCTGCTTTCCATTTGCTCAATACAGCATGGAGCTAAAGGAGTGCTTCCTTTGTCATCTTTCCACTCTTTATCAATAGTCTACTAACTTTCTATTATCTCCAGTTACGAATCATTTTTAAAGATTTTCAAAAAACTGTTAATTACTAAGAACTCTTTTCTAAGAAAAGCCTGAATAACAGGAATTCTATGCATTGTTACAAATTTTGCCTTGCATTGTTGGTCATGAGATATTTCTCGTTAATATGCCCTACTATAACCATGAATATCAATATTTTATTGACAATTATTATTTTTCCGAAATCTGAAGTAGACAGTGAAGGTCAAGTATGCAAAATTTCATCAAGATCGGAATAAAACTGTAGATTTCTATTCAATACACACTAACCCACAAACATCCTTCTTTATATATGTAGAATAGTCTTGAAATCGAACGTTCAATCATCGCATTATCAAAATCTCATTTGCCAAAATATACACATCCCCCCAGAATATAGTCAAAATGTATTTTTATGAAATGTTTGGATCTGATGTGCTACCAAATAAGCTAGGTGATAACCCAAGCGTGGCTCGGCCTTTTGGTTGGGATTAAATTTTGCAATATCTTAAAAATAAACACATGAAAACGCTTAGAGTTAATACAGTAAAAATACTTAATGAAACTTCGAAGAAAAATTTTTGAAGGCTCACAATGGATGAACCTCTCCAAGGATGCCACTGCTAATCTAAATAATTTCTTACTCACGTAATCTTACTTGATGTCCACTTGATGTTTTTGCAATTCCACTCTTCTCTCGATGTCTTGAAGCAAAACTTGGCCATTCATCACTTTGTGTAGTCTAGCAGTCGCCGATTCTTCTATTTACTTGCTTACCATTTGCTCAATACCGTACGGAGCTAAAGGAGTGCTTCCTCTGTCGTCTTTCTATCTTTCTCAATATTCTGCTAAATTTCCATTATCTCCAGTTACTGATTAATTTTAAAGATTTTCAGTCACCCTTGCAATTTAAATATATAGATTACATGCCAAATGTTTGGATTCAATATATAATGGTACCTAAAAAAAAACAAACTCTTTCACCACAACAAAAATTAAGGAAAAATACAACCTGAACCTGGAAGCGCTTTTCGACAGCAAGGCTATCATCATTCTGCAGGACCAAGTAGTACACTAGGGGGAACCAAGTGAACTGACTTGAAAACGGAAAAACTGAATATAAATAGCGAAAAGACCATGGTTTTAGGCCAACCAGAGAAATTACACCAAAAGGGGAAAAATTAAAAGTTGGGTCCACCATTGGATTAATGTTGAGTCGCCAATGGGACCAGAGTCTGAATTTAGTAGTAAATTGTTATTGGTTTTTTGTATGGCCCTAATACTGTTCCTAAAAATATGGTGCCCTCACAGACCATTGCCAATCCCACTTTACCCAAATTATATGCAATACCCAAGATTCACAAACCTGGGAACCCCTACACCCTGTAAAAGTTTACTGCCCCCAACAATGATCTTACTTCTTTAACATTAGAGGGAGGTGGGATAGACTGTATATGTTGTACATTTCCCGGATCTGGGCTGACCCCATCTGCTGGGATTATGTGTGCAAGGTATCTAACATTGGAAACACAAAGCGAGCACTTGGATCTCTTTAATTTTAGGTTTCTCTCATTACAGATATTCAGAACCCATTCTAGCAGAGTTAGGTGTTCTTCAAATGACTTCAAATATATAAGAATATCATCTTGAAATACAAAGACCCCTTTTCCTAAGTGCTTACTAAGAATGTCAGACATGAAGCTTTGGAACGCGGATGCTGAGTTTTTGCCACCTTGGGGCAGCCTAGTTAGCTGGAAGATTCCCCAGGGTGTCTGAAACGTGTAGAATTCACGCAAGTTTTCAGCAAGCGGAATCTGATAGTAACCTGAGTAGAGGTCTAGGACTGAAAAGTACCTTTGGCCGTTCAAACTCTGAAAGATCTCATGAAGCTTGGGCATGGGAAAGTCTAACCCTTAAGTGATGCCATTAACTTTACGTAGATCGAGTGTCATATACGTTTTCTCATTTTCTACGATAAATACCGGGGAGTTCCATCTAGACTGACTAAGATCAATGATACCAGCTTCCAGGTACTGATCGTTGCGTTTCTTAAAGGTTGCTAAATACAACCTCTGACAGTTAGGTTCGGTGAATGACGTCACACCCTAATGTGTGCGAGTTTTACGCGAGTAACAATGCATGTGAATACAAGCTCAGTCATTGTTTAAGCAAGCTCAGACAGGTCACGTTTGTGCGTGCAATGGTTTAGCAGATGCTCGTTTCTTCAGTTGAAGGTGTAGCGTGCACACGTAACTATGGATAATGGATCAAAGAGGACCACTGCCGTAATCGTGCAACAATTTCTGGCCAACAAAGGGGTCGTATCCATAGCTCATCCACCTTATTCACCAGACTTGGCACCGGCAGACTTTTTCTTGTTCCCATGGCTGAAACGGACATTCCAGAGATCAAGCAAATGTGACACAAGAACTTAAAGCCATCCCTAAGGAGGAATTTACCAGGAGCTTCCAAGACTTATACACCCAATCCCAAAAGTTTATTTCCTTCCAGGGTGATTATTTCAAAGGAAAATAAAGTAAATGTGGCTCTATCTGTTTTGCATCTTGTTGTGTGGACTCATTCACCGAACTTAATTGTCAGAGGTTGTATTTATGAGGTATGGGGTATTGCCTGACAAACAGGGAATCTGTCTTATAGATCTCGAAACTGATCACAGCATCTCATACACCATTTAGGATCTCCACCTCCTCCCCAAAACTATCAGCATAAGTATCAAGATTCCCTTTTCCCGCGAATCAATTTGTATGCCATTACATTCAATTATGACGCTTTTGATTAGGTCAGTCCCTAAAATTGCTTGGTACCCCCTTCCCCTTAAGTTTATACGGACAAACTTTTGGTACCCAAATATTCCCTTTTCAGAATGGATATTTGGCCATATAGCATGGTTTACGTTTTGAATCTGACCTCCTATCCCTTTAACTAGAATAGTGATGTCTTCCCATGTGACTGTCTCACTCAAACTTTCTGCCACATATTCATCTATTATGGAGATCTGCGATCCTGTGTCGATCAGCGCCACTATGCTTGAGTTTTCCACTTTCAACTTAACTTTGTATAACCCGTCACTTGGGTTTCTTAATAAGACCAGATTGACTTGTTCATTCGATTTAGCCGGATCATACTGGTCGACAAGACCGGCATTCTTCAGTTTAAAGGCCTGTTTTTGCAGGAACATCCACAGTGACCCTGCTCTCCACAGACAAAACAGCCTCCCCTCTTAGAATTATATGGAGGCCTTTTCCCTCTTTTTTTTCTTTCAAGAGATTCTAATTTTTTGAATAGTTCCTGCATTAGATTTTCTTTGTCATTTTTGTCTTTCTCCTCCAACTCTAACATTTTACCTTGTTGAATGACTAACTTCTCAAGGGCCTCCATACGATCATGTGCTTCTATGGCCTCGCCCACATTACAATTCCCAGTATTGGATCTTAATTCTAGGGCTTCTGACTTTATGGCCTCCTCTACTGCCTTCTCAAAGGTGTCAGGCTCCATAAGGGAGATAGCTCTTGTGTGCATAGGGAGCAGGTTCTCAGTAAACCGTTTTAATAAGAGAGTTTCCCTCTGAGGTTTCATGCTGGGCTCATATTCTGTAAGCTTATCCCATAAATGTTCAAGTCGCCTAGCAAATTCCTCCACACTTTACCGTTTTCCCTGCTGGGCCATGAAGAAATCCCTCATTACATCCCTTCTATCCACCTTTCTTCCCAAAACTCTGACCAATCTTTCCTTAAGTTTACTATTGTCATTTAGTTTCTATAATTGCAATTCATTGAACTTTCGTGCTGCTGTTCCTTTCAATTTGGCTTTTATGACACTACTCTTGATTTCCTCATTCCATCCGGCCAAAGTGGCCACATTTTCAATTGCACAAAAAAAACCTTCCAGTTCAATGGAGCCTGCAGAAACAGTGCCTTCAGGAGCAGCATTCACTTCAGCATTATCGTTTTCCCCCATCATTCTTCGATTCTCACAGCCCCTAAGTTCGGGTGCCAGTTGTAGTGTATGGGATTCCTCAATCCCATATTATAGGTAAAAGAGAACGATGGGATTGAGGTTATTTCTGTGAGAACGGCAATCAAATTAAACGTAAATTCAATCTTAATCGTTTACCAAGAAGCTATTAGTGAAGTTAACGTAAACGCCAATACCAAGGTATCGAGAAATGTTTTAAACTTAATCAGAGTTTAAGGTTGGATAATAAGGATTTAATGATAGGTTCTTAAACTAGAATACATTTAATATATATATATTTCTAAGCCTATACTTTTATATAATTCAAAAGCCAAACTACAAGCGTAACAATAAAGGCTATAATCCCATACTGATAGACAAGAGTTGCACGCATATCACAGACTAAAATATATATACTATATATAGATATATATATATATATCAAGAACAATAAAAAAAAATCAATTCCTCAAAAGTTCTACATTTCTTATAAAATTTGACTTATTTCTACATAATAACTGACTTAAGATAGTTAGCAAGATTAATTGGAAATCATAGGAATAAGAAATAACAAGGCAAAATTGCAACACAATAAAAAGGACTGAAAAATCACATTACCATGCTGGGTCTGTCGAATTCCGCTGATCCTGAAGTCTGAAGAGGGTTCTATACACGTTGAAGCCTGAATCTAGAATTCAGGTAGGCCGAGCTCCCCTTTAATATCCAACGCCAATCCCGCAGCAATTCCACTGATCACCCCCTGGTGGCAACGCCAAAAGTGCTCACAACACATTCGGTAGGTAGATCATACAGCGATCAGCCAAGCTACAATTTCCAAGCATACTAAGCGTGACAACAAAATTATTCAATTCGGAAACAATTTGGAAGGTTTAGCGAATCAAACAAAAGAAATAACAAAAAAAAATACAATAATTCCAATAAATTGTTCAACACACAAACGCAGGACATTCCAGATCTGCTATGGAGTGAAGATATAAAGTTTTCTCATAGATTACAATCACTGTTGGCGACAACGTCAGTGGCAACGGCCGCATAGTGCGATCTTTGATAACGGTAAGGGGGTTTTGTACCAATCCAGGGGTTTTTGCACACATCGTTCAGAATGAAACCCGAAAATGGCGAAACAGTAACCTGATTTTTAATGAAGGTTACAACAATATGAGGAACAATGTACTAATAACTGAATATGTCACAATTCATTTAAATCCTCTCATTTTTCTAGTACCAAATAGTATTAAAAAAAAGAAGACAAAATAAAAAATTTCATCGATCTATCTTCAATAGTTTCAAAGACACAGCCATTGTAAAATTTTGGATCTAGCTTATTTAATAGATAAATAAAATGTAATGAATATTTTACAATGTTCCTTTTTTATCTCTATAGTAGAAAACGTATATTACTCAATAACAATGAGATATTTATTAGTTTGTTAATGATGTTTCATGAAAAAAATAAAGACTATTTTAAAAAGAACCATTTTATAAATTTTTGTGATTAAAAATATGGATTTTTCTCATTGAAAGACATATGGATTGAATTTCTCATATGTCTTTCATTTAGTATAACAATTTTCATAAACATATCTTTATTTAATGATGCCATTTAACTACACAAACTGATGATGTTGGACATAAGTAAGATTTTGAGAAAGATGCTTTAAAAGTTTTAAAACTGATTTCAGATAAAATACACACGTTAGAAATGTTTAATAATTTTTATTTATATTAATTGGAGTTTTGTAGGAGAAATAACATAGTATTCTTTCCACTGTGTTAAAACTAAATGTATAATATGTATTGAGAATAGTGCATATCAGATAAATGTGGCTTAATACCCTCTTGATCTGACTTATTCAATTTAAAAGAATCCCTACAAGTATCTATTGGACATTAAAACTATTTTAAATATGTCAAAGCACATGCCAATTCTCATAATCTTCAAATCGTGCGAACCTAGAAAATTTTTCATATTATCTTTATTTCGTATAAACCAACAATACTAAAAGTGTTATGAAATAAGCATGGAAATAGAGTACTTTAACAGTGCCATTTCCATGTCTTCGTGTGCTGCTTTTCATATTCGTTTTCTTCCTAGAGTTCACCTCGTTTCAGCCTGTTGGCTAATCTTTTCAGAGTATTTATGAATCGTTGATAATGTTGAGGCTGGAATGTCAAATTCTTTAGCAACCTGCCCTTTTATAGCAGTTGGTTTTTCTCGCTGCATTAAGAATTTGTAATTTAAGATCTAAAGAAAGAACCTTTCGTTTCCTTTTGCTTGAGGCTGACATTGAATAATAAAATTGGAAACTGCTCTGCGTTGTAGCGATGACAAAATTGATTTTGAAATGATCAGTGTTGTCATAATTTCAAGTGTCGATCGTGTTATCAACATAGTTTCCAGTGTCATTACTGCAGTTGTTTAAATACAGATTTGAGCACCATGCCACAGATCTAGAATAGCTGAACCAATCAGATTTTGTGAATCAGATTTCCCGCCAGTTTGAAGCACATGATTCAGATTTCACGCTAGTCTCAACGCTGCGTGACAAAACAAATCACACGTTTATCTTTTGATAGAAGTGATCACATATCCCGCTGCTGTAACGCATGAAATGACTTTGAATATTTTTTTTATTAACTATATTTACACTTCTTTGTCACTTACACCCCATGATTTCGGATTAACGAGAACCGACTGTATATTTTTCAGCAATGTGATCATTCTATGAGGTAATTTCACCCCCAGCCAATAGCGTGCCTCCGAACACAAGTGATGCTTCATCTTTCTCCTACTTGATGTTTTATGTAAACAAAAATGGCAGATGGTTCTTTTGAGCATTAGTTGCGACAACAGCCATCGGTAAGAAAAGATAACCATTTTGGAACTTATCTGCACGTACAGATTAACGTTAAAATTGTCCCTAAAAAGACTTTTTCAATAAAATATGAAATTTTCCTTTGTATAAACCGTATTTTAATAAAAGTATGTTCGTATAAAGTGGAAAAATTTACATAAAAATTGCTTTCTCGGGGACAAGCCACAAAATGTCTTCGTATTAACCGGAATTTCGTATTAACCGGTTTCGTATTAACGAGAATTGACTGTATAGTAATTGAATAACGTGAACAGTCCATATCTTATACATATTTACAAATTATGTATTAATCCTTCATTGATTATTACTATATGATTATGAAACTTTTGTAAAAATAAATACTAAATTCTTCACTGCTGCTTATTTGTACAAGTCAGAAAGAAAAATTTTAAAAGTTATAGCTGATGATTTATACGTAAGATTATAGACTCCTCACACGTTTTTAGAACACCCCAAAAACTCTAATGAGATGAAAAGAATTGATGAATGATGTCCTAAATGCAACAATTATTATACCGTTAAGTTCCATAAACCTCCACAGATATTCTTTAATAGTCTAAAAGGGAGATGCTTATTAATATGTTAATTAATTAAATCCAGGGGAAAGCTTGTTATCATTTCATCAATAAAATATATTGAAATTTTAAAATATCAGACTTGGATTATGTCCAATATACTAAAGCCATTACATTAAAATGCTCTTAATAAGAACTTGCAAAGGCATATGGAAATAATGCCATCTAACATAAAGCAGACGCATATTCCATATGAATTATATTAGAGAATTCACCAACTAAGTACTTCAATTATTCTAGGCATATCTTTGACAATCCTCATTCTAATAGAAGAAAACTTAAGGAACTTTTTTTTAAAAAAAAATTATTAAACCTACTTATAAGAAGGGTGTATATGCATGCTCAGGATTCTAAATAAGATATATGCATACTTTAATAATTTCAGAAAACATCAATTTGCCAAAGTAGAAAAATGTTTTGATAGATCATTTTCATTACTAAATACTGTAGTATAAATATTACACAGCTGGTTGTTAAATCTTATAAATATAGTAGACTTTTAGCAAAATGAAGTATTGTAATATATTATTGAGAATACCACAATTCACTTAAAATGTTTTTTTCAAAACTTTTTAAGGATGAAGTAAGTTCATCAAAAATCATAAAATAAGGAGTAATCCTTCTTGGGGTAAAATTTAATTTTTTTAAGAAAACTTGAAACAACATATAAATATCAAATTTAAAATATCAGAATTTCATAATTCAATATTTACAGGAGATCCTATCTTAAACTTTATCTGACATGAAATACTTGAGTTCAAGTGGCATTTCCATCCTCTGAAAATTGAAAATGCCTATTTGTCAATTAAATATGCAAAACGGCTAAAGTACAACAGTAGCTTGGGGAAGAATGATCGATATATTTCTCTCTTTTCCTGTCAATGACTAGTTGAGGGATGGGGGTGTATATATTCTGGTAGTTGAGTATAATTTTAAAAGAAAATTAGCCTAAATTTTCAGGCAGAGGGTATACACATTATTTTTACAGTTTTCTCCCAATATTTATCTTATTGTATGTACAGTCAAATCCCGTTATAACGAATTCCATTGTAACGAAGTTTTCACTATAACGAAGTTTTTCTGCGGTCCCGGCAAAAATCCTATTCATTTAATGTTATTACGATCCCGCTATAACGAAATCTTTATAACGAAGTTTTCATTGTAATGAAGTATGACATACCAGGTAAGCTGGTAGTCACGTGTGTCCGGAGGGAGGGGGGATTGCATGGAAAATAAATTTGCTTACCTGAGTTTTGGAAATTTAGGTTTTGTACGTTATGATCGCATAGTATAAGGAAGCTAGTACAGTCAAAGCAGCATCTGTTTGTTGTATTATTTATTTGGGAGCTGCCGTTTTTAATTAAGTAATGTGAACTTAGGGCACAATAAATTGTCAGTAAAGTGCTGTTTAGATATTTACTTTTGCTATTGTTTATTGGTATTATAATATTTCGAGATTCCAAGTATTGTTGTGAGAAACATGTGTGTGTGTATTGTTAATGTCGGAAATTGTTAGTGTGTTTTGAAATGATCGTTAGTGCCTCGAAATGAGCATTGTTGAAGTGATTTTCGGAGAATGAGTGTTTGTATGTGAATTTTTTTTGTTGCGTGTGTTTGAAATTGTCTTATTATTTTGTTTTTTTTTTATTTTGAGAATTCCAGCGTCAGCTTCTGTTCTTTGTAGACGTGCATATGGAGGGAAAGAGAAAATGGAACGTATTAATACGAACGTGAAGGCAGAAGTTCGAGCTGGAGTATTTCTTGTTACTACTTAACTGTTTGTAATTTTTATTCAATTAATGATTCTAAGCAGTTTTGCTAAACTAATTATGTTGAAATGAGTTCTTTAGTATAGTTGCGAGAGCAATAGAACGGCCGAAACAATATGCGAGTCGGAGACGCAACAGCACTGGGGTTTTCAAAAAGGTGAAAGAGCTGTTTCCAGAGAAATGAGTATACAACTGCAAGGTATTGTGCAGTCAAGCCAAGTGAGAATGGGCAACATATGAGTATCAAGATCTAGGGTGAGTCCCGTCTTTCCTAACTGCTTTAACGGCGTAAGAAGCAACGGTTTGAGCGAACATTAAGAGGAAAAATAAATTAGCTGTGACCTCAGAGCCTCCCACCAGGGTTCACGTGAACTAAAAATCATCCTACGCATCACCGTGTTGACTTTCGTTGAAATGTTTAAAAAAAAAGTAAAGATTAACTTGTCCGACCAAGATTTGTAATTGCTCCGCAAAATTTTGTACTATGTTAACTTTAACCTGATAATTTTTTTAAAGCTAGCTAATTAGACTTAGTTCTTGTGCATATGTTTGCAAAATCGTACCAGACTGTGGAGATTGTCTGTGACCAGTAGCAAAAGGAGGAGCGTAAAACGAAAGCACCAGCTAAAGCACCGTGAGAATTAAGGCCACGTGTTGCAAGTATAAATGCTGTGATGCTTTCGCAGCTCGCCAGTGGACGTCAGGTTTCATTGTTTACTCCCACCATGAGCGGTTTCAGTGCTTCTCCTCTTGTTGTCAATTAAAAAGAGGTATGTTGCGAGAGCCTGCGCCATAAACATTCGGACTTGATTCAGGGGAGCAAACACAGGACACGGAAAACTGTCAGCGCTGACTGGGGCAATACTCCCCCCCCCCTTACTTTTATTTTGTATAACTTAGCTACTACTGCAGTATTAAGGCATATTGTCTCATTCCGGGTTTGTCCAAACATGGATTATGTAATCCCATTGGTTACTACTTAGTGATGATTTAAGATATTATAGTTATTCTGTTTATGTCCCCGGGGCCATATGGATGTATTTTAATATTGATTGGTTAGAATACTTTGATGTTCATCATGTTTGTGACTAAAAAGAATAAAGCTGGAAGTGAATTTAACTCTCAAACCTAAGTCCTTGTGTTTATTTTTTTACTGGTCCCGAACCTTTGATCTCACCACGCTCCAGTTGATCTTCCAAGTTTTGTGCCCATGCACGCAACTTAGAGTGTGGGGTCGTCACAGAAGCAAATTTTTGGTCCCCACAACAGTATAATTTCACTATAACGAAATTTTATTTGGAAGTTGCACCTCAGATAAGTGGCAAATCGAATCTGTAAAAATCAGGCAACGAAAAATTTGAAAAATGTCAATAATATTATATCATAATAGATTTTTTTTTTGGTGCTGGTGATCAAGGAAACTTATGGTCAACCGGAAAAAGTCAGGGAATTTAACGAAATCGTTTAGCTAGACAAATACTTGGCAGATCCTTCTAGGAAAATTTAAATGCTTCAGAAATATTCAGTAATAAAAAAATTCCTTTTACGCTACAGTACAAGCATCACACCTAGTGCTCCAGTTTAGCATTTGTTCAGTTGTGGAAAATTGATTTTAACCTCACTGAGAAACAGACTATCGCCATCTAATTTTGAAAAACTTGTGCTATTAAAAAAAATAAAATGTTCTGTTAAAAAAATGTGTTTTCTTAAACTGTATCATATAATGTGACATAATAGGGGAAAAAGGTATATAATTTTAAATATATATGATAAAAATCGTTTATCCTTTTCCTCTGAATAAAGTTGTTTAACCCAAGGTCAGTGGAAACAAGGTCCCGCAATTCTTGAGCCAAAATTCACCGCTACTGCGCAGATGACGTCACCGGCACCAAGATCGTTCCCCAGTAGCACGCTTCTACATGATATTTGCCGCGCACAAGCATAAAAATTAATTCTACGATGCCTATCTACGATACAAATCAGCTAAAGATCAAACATGAGATCTTTCATATTATAGAATAAACATTATTTTGTTTATTCGTAAAAAACATTTTGATCAAATAAACTCTTTTTCACACTAATTCCCAACGTCAGCTCAGTGGTTTTATAGTTTCTTAGCATATGTATATCCGAAAAGGCAAATATTGGAGAAAAAATAAAAAAGAAGGATTAGATTATTTGAATGGCTTCAAAGCACAAAAATTTCGAAAAACAATATTTTGAGTTATTTATTTATTTATTCCAATGTAAGAAACATATAAATATATAGTAAGATGAATTTCCCATGAGCACATAGTCCTCGTATATTCGGAAAAGCATCAAAAGAAAATAAAATAAATTAGTATATACGGTAACAACAATTAAAACTGATTAACATATAAAAACCATTAAAAACTAATTGTTTTTGACAGTCATAATCCAATTTTTAAGTTTATATCTACATTTTCGTCCAACAGTACATAATTTTATTTCATTTGGTAGATCATTAAACAATTTTTTATAATTATAATCTATTTGATGGAAAACGAAAGAATGCTTTGGAATTTCAATTGGAATCGTCAGATTTTTTGAATATCTTAAATTATAATTAAAATGTCTGAAAATTGGCTGTTTCATTTTTACATAATTGCATGTATATTTTGCCAAATTAAAAAGATAAAATTGATGAAAATTCATTATTTGATTTTTACGAAAATCATTATTGTTAAAGATACAACGAGTCAGCATATTAAATAGATTTAAAATTGGTTTTAAATGAGTCACATAAGTTCCACCCCAAACTGAGATGAGATATTGTAATGTACTTAAAAAGAAAACGTTATATATTAAAATCAGATTTTTAAAAGTTAAGACAGTTTTTAATGATCGAATTATAAAAGTTATAGATCTTAATCTAACAAATAAACTTCTTATATGGGAATCCCATGATAAACGATAATCAATTGTAATACCCAAATATTTTGTGTTCGACATAAGTTAAGAGAGGACAATGACTACATTCAAGATTATTACATTTCAAATCATGATATTTAAGAAACAAATTCGTATTACAATCAGAGTGCAATTTAAAACGCATATATACAGATTTTTTTACATTTAAGGACATTATTATTTGATAACCAGAAGTTTAATAATTTAAGTTCTGATTGGGCTTCTTTAAAATTTACTAAGGAGTTATAAGCTAAAGACGGTGCAGAATTTTATTGGTATCACAGCTATCAAGAGGGTATTTAAGCTATCTTTCTAATAAGTTACTAAAAGCTCCTGAAGTACTGAACGACATTTTTGAAATTTCCATGGTTCTAATTTAAGAATGGAACAAAAAAAATAACCAACGTTTTTCAAGCGTTAGACCAAAAAGATTACATGTTAACACATGAAATTATACATAAATTTGTTAAGTCGAGAACTTATACTAGACTAAGAGATATGAACCGCATTCTTCTTCATGAATAGAAATAATAAAAAAAATTTTTTAATTATAAACTCTTTTGTTTATTTCCTTATTTAAATAAAAAAAGATATTGTGTAGGCAGATTTTTAAAGCATTTTATTACAATTTATCATGTATGTTTTTCTTGCTCTTACAATTTCTTTTCCCATTAGATTCTTCAATTACAATGTTTTTAAATGCAGGCAATGCTGTGCTCGGTACCCGTGACGTCATGTTGCTTCCCCGTGGTGAAGCCCACCCTGCGCACTGCGAGACCTTATATTCCACTGACCTTGGTTTAACCCTTCTCTTTACTTCATCACACCACAAAGGGTAGCAATGGCTGGCTAATTTTTTTGTTATCAATCTAGCGATAGTATAGCGAAGATTCGCTAGAATTTAGTCGACATAGCGGTAGCAATATTTAGCTAGATTTTCGTCTATCTAGCTTTAGCGGTAGTGATAATTAGCTAGATTTTCGTTGATATAGCGGAAGCTTAGCGATCTAGATTTATTATCTAGCGATGCCAACACTGCTTACAAATTTAGTCGTCAGAAGGCGAAAAATGACAAATTTAATGCTGCCACCCTTGGTGAGCACGGAGGCTATATGGTATAGTTTTGGGTTATGTCTATTTATTTTGTATGCGCCACGATCGACCAGCATGTTGCGTCAACAATGGTACTGACAATGGCTGATGAAAGGAATGCTGGCCTTAAGTTTTAAGCATGGTCTGTAGATATAAACCATGGTTTCAAGAATTAAGGGGAATACGAAATAAATAAATAAATAAATATCATTATTTCTTTTTTAGTAAAGTCTTTGGTGAGATGTTAAACTTTTTTAAAAGCAAATATGCGAGTATAACTTCCAAGAGTGAGGCTGTTTAAGCTTTTACTGAAAAGGAGAAGGTGTTTTTTGAAGTTTTGGTATAACTAAAAAGCATCTACTTAAAGAATTTAAAGAATTTCAAGATTCTTACTGTTTATAAAAAGTGAAAAAGCATAGTTGTTTTTATTTAAAATTCAATGCACCCCGCACCAGTATGGGTAGACTCTGTGGGGGGGGGCGCCCGCCCCCCCACACATACACACAGTGCAGAACCTCATCTTTTCCTGGGAGTTTCAATGAGGCGACACATCTAGCTTTAGGTAGAATGCACTGAAAGGGACTAGGAGAAGTTATTGTAAATGAATAATCACAATAACAAGATTATATACAAGTGTACCACGATTTACGACGATTCGATTTACCACGATTCGATGTTACGGCGGTAGATGGCAGCAATGAAAGGTGATGTAAAAACTGAAACTAAAACAAAAACATAAAATTTAAAAAGACCTTTGTGGGCCAATGACCTCAAAGCGTGCTTACCATTCTCCACTATCCAGTGAGAGCAAGCCGAGAAGACAAAGAAAACCGATTTCACTGGAAACAAAGCTGGACAAAATGAAGCGGCAACGTGCAGGCCAAAGTGTGCAGTCCATTGCTGACTCCTTGGGACCGTGTCAAACTTGGAAGCTGGAGCATATGCTGGTTCCTTTTCAGCTAAGACGATCACGAAGGCCCATGACCACTTCATGGAGGAAATGGAGAAACTGCTCATTTTGAGGGTGCAAAACCAGATCGCCATCACATGCCCTTGTCCACTGATATCATTTCACAAAAGGCACTCCTTCCACAAGTGCACATAGAAAGTCCTATGTACATACTGTATGTTCATGTACATTTATATTTTTATCATTATTATTTTACTGTAAGTTCTTAATCGTGTTGCATGAGAAATAAAAATGATTTCTGGTTATTCAGTATGATATATGTGGTTGCCTTCTCTCTCTCTCTCTTGCCATTTTTGAATGGCTAGGACCGCATCTATGTGGACACCATGTTAAATTCGCTTCGATTTACGATGGCTTTGACTTGCGATGGACTTTCGGGAACGGAACCTCGTCGTAAATCGGGGTACGCCTGTACAATATGCTAATAAGTAAAGTTTGCTGACGCAATAAATCTGATAAAAGACTGATATTATAAGGCTGATAATAAAAGGCTGATTTATTAATAATTACGGATATACAATTAACGTCTTTCAGTTGTTACGCTATACAGGGTGAATACAAAAGTCTGAACGCCCCTTTTATTTTTTGAACCGAAGCAGATATGTCAATTTTGATGAATCCAATGAATAGGAAGTTTTGGGTGGCCTATCCCATGGTGCACTTTTCATCATCCCAAATATGCAAATTAGGACACATTCAAACTTTATCTCAAAAACCGTAAGGGATAGAGAAAAAAACCCAATTGCAAACTTGTTCAGCATAAAAAAACAAACAAAACAAAAAAAATCATCCAAATTGGACCAACCAATCACCCACAATCACGTGGTGAACTGTTTGTACCTTACAAACAATCACACTGCACAAGGAAAACTGAATGTTGATATTTCCACCATGTAAAGCATGCAAATCAAAAAATTAACTTAAATTACCATACTCATATTCACTTTCATGCGGAAAAGCAAATAAAAGGTATGTTTCAGCACACAGAAGACAGAACAATGCCAGGAAGGCAAGCTACACTGTTCCGGAAATGGTCAACATGATCTATGTCGTCTGCTACAATAAATGAAATAGAACGCATTGAACGACGAGATAGATGGCGTTCGTTACGGTATCTCTCGTGATACTACTAACTGCAGCATGTAGATTTCTTCTTGCCTCTCCAAAGCAGATCATGTTAACAATACTCTTGCATACATAGTAAACGCGTGAACACATAGGATCATATCAGCTTGCAATTATATACAAACTGGCAACATCCTTAAAAACGACGAATGATTTCGGTGCTCTTCGACCACAGATGGTGCTTAGTGTAACTTTTTGATTCATCCTCGAATTTCTTTTACTTTATTGTTGAATGTCGACCCCTATTAGAGCCAGAGCAAAGCTATTCGCTGCCGGATATGCAGAAAACGAAATAAAACTATATAAAACTATTAATATTCCATTGATCAGTCAAATAAACGGATGAGAGAAGCGCGCATTCCGAACATCGTTTACGTTAAGTCTTTTAGTATAATTAATATTTCAACAAGTAATATTTAATAACCCTTTAATCAATAAAATAGTCATTCAATTATTTCTTTATAATTAATCTTATTGCTTTTCTTCTTTATTTCAGATGCAGCATGTGCCAGTTTACGACTAAGAAATTACAGTTCATGAGCAGGTAAGTATTAAAGGTTTCGTTCCTCTTATCTATTTCTTTACTGTAGTCAGTGGATGCATGAACACTGGCTTTACAACAGTAACTCAGCTTTCATTAGTTCGTACTCGTATATTATTTCTTTACCTCTTTCATACTTTTACTGTCTCTTTCAAATCACGATTGGAGTCAATCAACACATTCATCATCATTTTTTCTTTTCTTTAAATTACGATGCTCTGATGAATTAGATCGTCCACGGGATAGTGAAGGGGGGGAGAGAAATAAGTAAAAGCTAAGATAGTCCTAACGGGACAAGTAAGGAAAAAGATTCAGAAACAAAGGAATGTTTGTAAGTAAGGTCAACCTTAAGCTATCTTAGCCTAATACTCCGTTTCTACCAACTGACAATTCTCGATTCGTGAAACTCGATTTGAGAAAGTTTTCGTACGTTTACCTTGGACCCTTCCGTGTTGTGGACAAGATTTCTGATGTTATGTGTAAAATTCAAGGGGTTAAACACAAGGACCTGCAGTCAGTGCATGTTGACAAGTTGAAGGTGTATTTCTCGGGGAAAACCCCAAAACATTCCAATGAGAAGACCCGTGCTTCAACAAAAGCTCTCTAGCGTTCTTCCTCCAGTGAAAATTCAGAAGATGAAGAGGAATTCTTGTTGCCTTTTACTGAAAACATAGCTCCAGTTCATGTGCCCCCCTGTTAAGAGATATGATTTGAGAGAGAGGCCTAGGATAGATTATAAAGTGGCCCATAATAGATATTGAATACCCTCATTTTGTTATATGGTATAAATTAATTTTAATTTTGACAATTATTTGTTTATTTTAGATGGGCACATGTGACGTTCCGTCAGTGTATTTTTTTTTTGTTCTGTTTTTGTTTCAGTTCTAGGATCTGGTTGGGTTTTTTTTGTTTAAAAAAAACAACTTTAAAAACTCAGTTCATGTAACTGATTATTTTATCTTTATCTTTATTTTAATTAGTGTTGTCACTGTTGTTTGAAAACAATCAGTGTTGCTAAGCTCTTGGCAACAATGTAATGTTGTTGGTTTTTCATGATAAAAAAGACTTCTCCTTAGGCTGGAAAGGTGGAAGGGAGTGTTGTCCTGCGTGGAATGCATATAAAGAGCTGGAACTGTTGTTTTCCTCCACCTTCCTTTCTTTCTTGGACAAGTTGCCCTCCATGTGTTATATTGGTTGGGTAGTGCTGAACATTTTGGAGAATGTTCAAGTAGTTTATGGAATTAATTAAGAACTTTCGCAAGTCTGTTAATTCAGCTTTTTTTGCCTAATTGGAATGTGACTTTTAGCCCATGGAGGTCATATTGTTTGGTATCTTGAGATTACTTTATTGATATTGAGGATACCATTTTCATACATAACTGTTGATAAACCTGTTTAGCTGCTAAAATTCTGCAACGCGTGGAAATTGATAGATAGATATTGTGCTCTAGAGATAATTATATGCTTTATGTAAGGATCCTGGGAATAAAGATTATGAAAAATGGTCGAATTGATAATTTGGATAATCTAGAAAAAGACTACGCCTCCGAATTATAATATTAGCCCATTGATGATTATATATTTATCCCACTTACATAACTAAAAACCGTCCTCATCCGGTTTGGCCAATGAGGAGAGAATCAAGGCACTCAAGGCAATAATTACAATTAATAAAATAATATTTTTTGGAACTTTTAACAAGAAAGGTACAAAACAATAGTAAATTGTCAAATCAAGATTGAATGGGTTTCTTTAGAGATTTAGAATGAAATTTCAAATAATTGAATATCAATTTATGGTAATCAGCAATTAATAATAAATTTTGATTGAACAATAGAATAATTTGTGTCAATATATATCAATTAGAACAAATGTAAATTAATGAGAATTAAATATAATTTCAATGTAAATTTTGGTGATTAACCTGAAACGTCGATAACAACCAACATATCAATTTCTAGATCTGGACAGGTAAATGTAACGAGATAATGATCTGTGAACTTAAGGATAATGGTGATCATATATTAAAATGGTTTCTGTGGATTTGATAATTTATGAAAAGGAATCAAGAATGTTGAATTGACTTAAGTAAAACTTTGTGTGTAAATCACGGTCTATAGATATTCATGGCCATTGTTAAAATGAAGTTAGTTTCTAGCTCCCTGTAGGGCAGGCACTCTATTGAAAAGTGGTGCTGCATGTACAATCGGCCCCACTGCGCTTGCAACACTGCCTTATCGGCATATAGAAACTTTACTTTCATATTCAGTTTCAATGAAAATCTCTATCGCAGGTTACAGTCGGTCTTAGTGCGATCTATGCGGCACCTGGCGCGATCTGTTTTCCTTAGCTTCTCGAAACAATGGAAAATGATTGAAGCTCGATGACCATGAATATCTATAGACCGTGGTGTAAATCAAATGGCAAACTGGGTAATTTATAAGGTAACAATGAAATTTAAACAATATGGGATATCTTAATATACGAGTCTTATGACGTTAACAAACAAACACATCTCTCTGAGGTCTAACAATTAATTTACCCAGTCTGTAAGAATGTTTTACGATTTAGGAAGAATGTAGAAAGGAACTCTCCAACTGAATTTACTAGAACTAATTAATAAGTAATCTGTCCTTCCCCCAATGTAACTGTGTTAAAATGTTCCCTTCCCAAATAACAATAAAATGAGAATGTGTAAGGAAAGAATGGCCACTGAAACGGGAATGAATGCCAGCTTTACCGTATCTTCTCAATCTGTCCGCTGATGCTCGGGTCTCGATCTGGTCTCAATCGTCTGCTGTGGTGGTCACGTCGAGCGACGTGGCCTGGAGATGGCTCGATGAGGGGTTCCTTCTCTGGCCGTGCAACTGCGTACCTTTCGGGGCTGGGTACACAATCTGGGACTAACACTGATGATTTACGAACTATTTATTTGATCAAGCAGGTGCTCTGCTATGGGTACTCCTTTAAAAAATCCTCGGCATGAGCGAAAATAAAATATTAAACTTTTGTGTGAACTAAAACGAAAACTTCTAAACTTAAAACTTAATTAATCCTAACTTTTTGAATTTCCGGGATCGTAAGATATACCAGTTGAATGCTGAAATCAAGCTAAAAAATACGAGTAGCGATGCTATACACCCAGCTAGGAGTCAAACTTCTACTAACTCCTTTTTACTTGGAATGTCTGACAAAACAGATTTGAGTTCGATAGCCAATCAAACGTTCGGAAACGCTAGTCCCCATCAAAAGAAAGGTGAATACCTTGTCAATCAAGCGGCTTGGAGACACCTACTCTAACTGTTCCTGTACTAATGAAATCTCAACATTCACGTGACAATCAGTCGACTCTTTTGCTAACTTCAGATTCCAAAGTTCACTATTTTATTGTTTCTTCATCCTTCTCTTTCCACCCACATCCTGTTCTAGAATTCGATATCATCCAACTACCTGACTCGGGCAATACACTATAGGTCCTTGACCACAAGACCAACAACTAAAACAATGAGATATAAAATAAATATCACCTTCTCCCTTTGCTGACAAATGCCAAGTGGCACTTAAATAAGCGATTCTTAACTCACGCAGAAAAAGAAATAAATTAAAAAAAAATTAAACCGACTTAACAATGAAATTAATACGGGACCATCTTGGTGCTAAAATGAATCCAATGAAAAAAGAATTTTTAAAATCGGTTTATAAATGACGGAAATATCGAAGAACATACATAAAAAAAAATACATACAGACGAACATAGAACCTCCTCTTTTTGAAGTCGGTTAATAACAAAACTTTATTTAATTTCAATCTAAATCCTTCCAAAACTTTATAAAATCTTAAATTCCGAATCCCAATAAACAAATACGAACGCGAATAATAGATTAATTTAAATAATTAATTTAAATATGAATTCTAAATTTGGATATTAAACGTTCCCAGAATCTTACACCTACCAGCCTACTATTGGAGTAGATCCAGGACGGAGGAAAGGCTTTGGCAAGCCTTTAAACTCGACAGCGTCGTGTTCATCGCAGCCACGACGCCAGGATTACCAGTGAGTGACCACTGATAATTTATGAGTGACTACGGCCACCTCTAGTACTGATGAAATGTCATCCGTGACCACGCGCGTGTGCTTTCGCAGAAATTGAAGCCAGACAAGACGACAACCCTTGTTGCTGCCCTTTGGTGCCCTGTCGTTATGCACATTTGGCTCACGAGGTAGGACTTGGAATCATTGTCACCTCGTACCAGGTTAGTACCAATTCTGTTAAGTTGTCTTCACTGAGAAGACACAAGATTGTGAACTGAAATCCCAAGTACTGTTAAGAGAGAATTGTTTATTGGAACAATTAGTGTAGTTGTACTCTTAAAGGGGAGCACTAATTAAGCCGTGCGCCTTGTGTTGTATTAGGATACTCTTGTTCAAAACAGAGTGATTCTAGTCCGCCATGTCTCTCTGTACCTGCTGTACTATTAATGTTAATCATTAAGCATTAAGACCCTTTTTAAAGAAACTATTTTTCTAGTTACAAACCAATTTCATGCGTAATTGTGTGCACAAAGTAATTAAAATTAAGTTTTAAACTGTCCCCGGATGGTTGTGGGTCTAGGAGTAGCAAAACGTTACACGTTCTACTCGTATAGCAACAAGAATTTTGTCTCTAAAGAATTATGCAAGCTTTGGTCTGGTAGTTATGTCTCCTAAAGACTGTTGATTGTAAAGAAAACTGCCTTACATTTTAAGGGTGTCTGCTTTATATAATATTTGTGTTTTTTATTTGAACAGAGATGCTTGTTGGATCTCTGTTGCAAGAATGGACTTTCCATCACAAACACCTTCTTCCAACACAAGTATACCTGGTACAGGGATGGAATGGACCAGAAGTCACTGATTGATTTTGTAATTGTTTCAGCCGACTCAATCCGATCAGTGTTGGATACTCGTGTGAGAAGAGGGGCAGAACTATCAACTGATCACCACCTTGTTGTCTGCACTTTGCGGTTCTCTGAATCCATGCCAACCAAACGAAATACTAGGCTCAGACAAACTTGGCGCAACAAATGGGAGGCATTGGAGGATAGAGCTGTGAGGAAGACCTTTGCAGATAATATATCTTTAAGTTTCAAAGAACTACCGAGTGATCATGGTACTGTTGAAGAGGAGTGGCAGTTGTTTAAAACTGCTGTGATTACTTCGGCTGCATTGTGCTGTGGCCGTAAGCAGCTGAGTGTGGCGCAGGGCGGTGAGAAAAGGACTGCGTGGTGGAACGGTGAAGTCCAAGAAGCTGTCAAGGCAAAGAAGGAAGCCTATTTGCTATGGCTTGCAAATAAGTCAACTTCCAAGTCCAGTGCGGTACACTGAGGCGCGAAAAGCAGCAGCAAAGACAGTATCAACAGCTAAAGCCAAGGCCTGGGAGAAGTTCGAGATAAAATGAAGGCAGACTATGGTTCGGCAAACAAGGTGTTCTGGCAGACCGTGCGCCGCCTCCGTGGAAAGAAGTCTCTTTCATCACAAACTATTAAGAGTTCAGATGGGAGGCTTCTGAAAACGGAGGAGAGCGTATGGCATAGGTGGAAGGAATACTTTGCATCTCTTCTTAATCCGGTGACAACAACAACTGAGGCATCTTGGAGTGGAGAATAGTTACGGTAGTCTCACTGAAACAGAAGGTAGATGGGCAATTAAGTCCCTGAAGACTGGCAAAGCTGCAGGTGATGATGAAATTCGGTCCAAGATGTTAAAAACCTTAAATCAGTATGGTATCCTGTGGCTGACTCGAGTGTGTCAGGTTGCTTGGATATCTGGGCAGGCCCCTAAGCAATGGCAGACAGGAATTGTGATCCCTATCTTAAAAAAGGGAGATCAGAGAGATTGCAACAACTATCGAGGCATCTCGTTCCTCAGCATTCCTATGCTAAGTGTATGCTAAATGTCTGGAGAAGAAAAGGCGGGAAATAGTCGACTCCAAACTGTCGGGGGAGCAGTGTGGTTTCCGACCTGGCCGAAGCACGACAGATCACATCTTTGCTCTAAGGCAAATCTTTGAGAAATCCTGGGAGTATGCAAAAGAGGTCTACACTTGCTTTGTGGACCTCGAAAAAGCATATGACAGAGTTCCTCGGGAGAAACTTTGGCAAGTGTTGCAAGAGTATGGAGTGGATGGTCTACTGGTTGCTACCATGTCTCTGTACGAAAGCTCTGAGATGTGTGTCCGGATAAATGGCATTAAGTCAAGACCGTTCAACGTGGGTGTTGGACTCCGCCAAGGGCGGGTACTGTCGCCCCTTTTGTTCATTATCTTTATGGACTGGATAGACAGGGGCAGCCAAGGCGATGAGCAAGTTTGTGTGGGCGACTGCCTGGTGGAGAGGTTGCTCTTTGCTGACGACCTTGTCCTCCTTGGGTCTTCTCGCACAAACCTTCAGCATGCACTAGACCGGTTTGCAGTCAAATGTGAAGAAGCTGGGATGAAGATCAGTGTGGCTAAAACCGAAGTTCTGGTCCTTTCAAGACAGCCTGCTCAGTGCGCTCTTCATATTAGGGGAGCCTCATTGAGACAGGTAGAGAAATTCAAGTATCTCGGGATTGCATTCACGAGTGATGGACGACAGGAGAAAGAATTGGATGCTCGGATCGGTGCAGCAAGCTGTGTCAGACGTGAACTGTGGCGATCCGTGGTAACGAAACGCGAGCTGGGTAACAAAGCTAAGCTCTCCGTCTTCAAATCTATCTTTGTCCCCATTCTCACCTATGGTCATAAAGCTTGGGTAATGACCGAAAGAGTGCGATCGCGGGTAGAAGCGGCCGAAATGAGATTTCTGAGAGGTGTGGCAGGTGTTACCCTACTAGATAGAGTGTACAGCAGCACAATAAGGGAATCTTTAGGTGGTGAGCCGCTACTTCTCCGCATTGAGAGATCTCAGTTGCGCTGGTATGGCCACGTGATACGGATGCCGCAAACTAGTCTTCCTAGGCAGGTATTTTCCAAGCCGGTGGGTAAGAGACCAAGGGGTCGGCCTAGAACCAGATGGCTAGACTACATAGAGAATCTGGGTTTGAGTCGCTTGGATATTACCAGGGAGGACATGCGCCTGATGGCGGAAGATCGCGATCGCTGGAGATCCTCCATAGGGCTGCTGCCCCCGCGACCCTAACGGATAAGCGGGTTTGAAAAGTAAGTAAGATTTGCTGTTTGTTCTATTTTTTGTCAACTAATTAGTGTATCATTATTGTTATCAAACCAATATTGTTTACTACTAGGCTGCTGGTGTAGTAGATGATGCTAAACTGTTTGCTGGTTGTTTGAAGGTAATTTATTTCTAATAATTTCACCCTTTCCTGCTCGATAAGGAATTTAATGTAAGATCTTAATGTTAATTAAACTGCTTTTGTAAGAAATTGATTGTGTCACGTGTGCTGTATACTCTTACATACTATAGATTATTGTAACTTGGGATGTTAGGTTTCTGCTATCTCTGTGCGAGTATCGTCCAAGGGTCTACACCATAGGAGGGTGTAAGTTGGACATTAGTGGGGTATCATGATTGATCGTTCGGCGCCACATCATGAGTTTTCTTAATCCTTTAAAGATCAATAAAAAAACAAATTTTTGAAATATATATGTGAATGCTTTTCCTACGGCCTACTAATTGAGCTTAATACTGTACGTGTTGGAAAATCACAACACATTCGATGACATTCCAGTTTATAGAAAACTTCGGGTTGAAGCGGGAATTTGCGAGATCAGTTCATCGTTCCTTGTATATTTTTGAATCGGACCAAGCTCGATTGCCATCATCTTTCGAACGTGGCTTTCTTACCATTAACCCATAATCATATCTAAATTTTCTTTTCTTCTCTTCTACTCCAGGGTTGTTTAATCATTATTTTTAATTGACTTTTCCCTTCAAAAAGGAATCACATAAACAAATTAAATGTAACTTTGTATAGCTTCAAAAATAATATGATCGTCTGCATTCCCAACCCTGACTTTACATATTGATGCCTTTGCAAAGCTTAGAGCAATGGTGACTTGCCTCACCCATTCTCTCATTCTAAAATAAACTTAACTGTCCTCATCCGTGAATATTTCCTGTGTATTTTATCCATGATCTGTTGCCAATAGCAACCGGCAGACAACAATCTATCGCTTTCTCCTGTTGTGGATTCAATGCATTGTTGGGTCCGTCCACAACGGACGTCAAATTGCAGAGTGAAAAGAAAACGTTAACTATTTGAAGACGATGAAGAGAATGACCAAAATTGTGGTCGTTACAACACACACAGACATGTGATCGCACTAGACTACACTTGTGTGTGATACAGTACAAACTATAATGTCTTGACCAAGTTGTCCAAGTCGATGCCACTCCAACGAATGTGTCCAACTGATCGATGGAGAACAAACATCCCAAATCCGACCAATCGTGAATGCAAAGTGAATCAGAAAAATGGATCAGGTAAATTGATAATTAATTTATACAAAGATGTGTAAGTTCTAGACTAGTAGCATAGCGTGGATAAAGATGCTCGGGCATCATAACCCTCACCTCCAACTCACTACCAATGGCGGCTCATGCATAAACATAATGTCTAAATACAGAAGTGGCATCAGTGCGATCACGTTTCAGTTGCAGCCAAGGGAAACGCATGCACACAACCATGTTCCATTCAGAGCCACTCCTGTACTTAGAAGCTAATGAAAAACACAGGAGAGATCGCGAGAAAAAAATGGCAATGTCTCCAAAGCTAGTAATCCTAAAGGAACTCCATAAAGTGCTAATGACAAGAATTTTCTGACTGATAAATGCATACGGACGATTATGCAAAAAGTAGAGTGATCTCATGTATGAAAATTTAACATTTTTCAAAAGGCGAACTGGAACCACAGCACGGCTGGATGTGCCTACGAATTTTCATGCATGCAGCCTAAGATTCGGAGAGCAACGGAACAACAAAAGTGCAGAAAAAGTGCAGAACCTTTATTTATTTTATCTTAAAAGTGCAGAACTTTGAATTATGGTGGCTACATTATACCGGGTGTTGGCATGTCACAGCTCCGAGAGAAGCAGCGGGAATAGTTGGTGCACTAGAAGGTAGACGCACCTGAGAAGATTCTGCGACTGAACAAGGGCCTAACATCGTAGTGTCAACACGCTCTGGTGGAGTCTGGCAACGGGGTGAGTAACATTGGTTTGATCAGATGCATTTATAATCGTTCCAGAGTACAAATTACAAATAAGTTACGTTTTCTTTTTACTAGATAATTTGACGTCCGTTGTGGACAGACTCAATAAAACGTTGACTCCACAACAGGAGAAAGCGATAGATTGTTGTCTGCCGGTTGTTAATGGCAACGGCTCAATGGAAAAATACACAGGAAAAATTCACGGATGAGGACAGTTGTTAAGATTCTTTTAGAATGAGAGAATGGCTGAGGCAAATACATAACGACTAACATAATTCTTTGTGAATCTTAGCGCGTAAGAGCTCTCACGATTCGACTAAACATTTGATAAGCGCGGGAAGAAAAGCGCGTCCTTAATTAATTGCTAAGTTAAAAAATTATCTCTAAATTGTTGATTTATCAAACATACTCTTAAGTGATTAATTACTAACACATTAACATTAACAATTTACTTATTGAATATTGTATCTTACATTAGTTAAAAGAATAAAGAAACATTAATTGGTAAAGCAGTGTCTCTCCTGATATTTATATGAATTAGGTGCATGTAAATATCAACAACTGGGGGTAGCCGTAGCCCAGTTGTCTCGCCTTGCTCAATGCAGTGGTGGAGTTAAGCAACCTTGGGCGCGGCTAGTACCAGGTTGGGTGACCACCTGGAAATCTCCATCTCCCCCCGTGCTTCGGAGGGCACGTAAAGCCGTCGGTCCCGGCTTCTGTGACCATCATACAGAAGTCGTTAAGATTGTTATCATCCCCCAGAAATGGGGGTTGTGCGTAGGGCCGACCCCCCTACCACATAAAATAACAAGGTCTAGAAACAGGCAGTCACCTGATGGTGGTGCTTGGGGCTTAAAGGCTGTAAAGCCTAAAAGGGCCAATGTATGTATGATGAGGTGCATGTTAGTTTAATGCCCCGTTCACGCTGGGCCGGCAAATCGGTAAAGTGGTAAAGTGGCACCTGTTGACGCTAGCGCATTACACCCAAGGCCAGCTAGAAATAGAGCAAGGCTTGTTCCGCAACTGGCAAATATGACGGGAGGCAAAGTCGAAATCTATTTAACTTTTTCCCATTAGCGCTTTCATCGAGTTTAGCTTCATCCAATCATGGCTGACTACTGGAGCACGTGATCAAACGAGTGATGGCAGAGCACAATTTTATAAATAGTGAAAATGAATAAAGCCTAACCTAACCTGTCTTCTAAATTATGACAGATAGAGGCATAGTGCCAATTGCAAAGTTGTAGTTCACCCTTCAATTAATTTAACGAATGTTAAACTCATTCTTTATTCGGGAAAATTAAAGAAAAAAAAATTCTTGAAGTTGGCAAGGTAATTCATGTCATTTGTGGAGGACCAAACCACAAAATTGACGGAGAAGGAGGCAAGAATATCTACCCTGCGGTTGAATCAATACTATAGTATGCTGCAAAAAATCACGCCTGTCTGACAGCAAAACACAGGAACTCGCAAGAACATTTTTATTACACCTAGTCAATAACTGTATTATGCACATTTATTTCACATAATGCTAAATATGTTACCCATTGTAAGCGATACAAATTTGTATACGATATCCTCCACGCTTCATGATTTTCTGTATGGTCTCCATATAGTATGATACTTTCACATGAAATACTAATGCGGTTCCCGAGATCTTCAGGTGATGATGTTGTTGGTCTTTCGTAACCCGCTGTTTAATGTAGCCCTGAAGAAAAAATTTAGTGGGGTCAAGTCTGCCTTTCTGAGAGGCCATGCCAATGATCCACCAGTTGGGATCCACTGCCATGCATGTCGGCATAGTGCATTGAAGCTCCGTTTATCTGAAAGCACAGTTGGTGTCTCTCCATGGGGTCTAGGCTGAACTCGTCGACAGGCTGTCGATCTCGACAAAATCTAACCGTCGAAAATTGGCATATTACGCATTTAAACACAAGTTTGCACACGTATGGCTAGATAATATACACTGATATACACATATTTACACATAATTTTACTCATTTATCCTTGTATACATATAAATACATACATAAACACATGCCTGTAGACACACTCTATTATTATTTTCACAGTTCAAGTTTCGTAGCACAAGAGAGTACTTCATGTATGTAAATATTTTTAAACAAGTTTTTGTTAATATTTTTAGAAAATGTGTATTCTTGAGCTATGTGTATTTAGCCTGCAGGCCGGAAACGAAGGAAAAATGATTTTAATAAGAAATCTGTTGCTAAATTCTGAAATAACGATCGCCAAGTGCATAGTCGACTGCTCTTGAATTGTAGACAAGAATGTGCATAGTCGACTGCTCTTAAGGCAGTTGTCGATGGTCAAAGTCTACACTAGTAAGTCGACGGTGTAGAGTCTGTACACTGTAGACAAGTAGACAAGTCTACACTGTAGACTCTGTAGACAGTGTAGACAAGTCGTGTTCATGCTAGCTCGAATCGACAAATGCGTCATTAACCACGTGACCATCAACACTTGTCGACAGTCGACTGCTTGTCGATGAACTCAGCCTAGACCCCCATAAGTGGCATCTCATCCAGTAGGGATGTTATGGTTTCTTCCAAAATCAGTTCTCTGAAACGTTGGGATACTAATGTTTAATTGTATAAAAGTTGGAGCAACAATGTGACCATGGTAGAGTCAGCAACACACATTGATCCTCCATTCATGTTGATGAGCTTTTTAATGAAGCCATTTGGGATTCATATCTGATCAATATTGCGAGTTATACAGGTTTTCATCACCATCTCTATAAAATTGTGCCTCATCTCTCCATAAGATGTGAGAGAAAAATCTCATGTTGGCATTCTCATGAATCAGCAACCAGTTGCAAATGTCCATCCGGGTTTGGAAACATGCATTCTCATCCAATGCTTTGTGAAGAGGAGCAGTAAGTACGTTCTTAAAGAGTGCGCAACTTATACAGGGTGAATACAAAAGTCTGAACCCCCCTTTTATTTTTTGAACCGAAGCAGATATGTCAATTTTGATGAATCCAATGAATAGGAAGTTTTGGGTGGCCTATCCCATGGTGCACGCTTCATCATCCCAAATATGCAAATTAGGACACATTTAAAATTTATCTCAAAAACCGTAAGGGATAGAGAAAAAAACCCAATTGCAAACTTGTTCAGCATAAAAAAACAAACAAGACAAAAAAAAATCATCCAAATCGGACCAACCAATCACCCACAATCACGTGGTGAACTGTTTGTAGCTTACAAACAGTCACACGGCAGAAGGAAAACTGAATGTTGATATTTTCACCATGTAAAGCATGCAAATCAAAACATTAACATAAATTACTTACTCACATTCACTTTCATGCGGAAAAGCAAATAAAAGGCATGTTTCAGCACACAGAAGACAGAACAATTCCAGAATGGCAAGCTACAATGTTCCGGAAATGGTCAACATGATCATCTGCATTGGAGAGGCAAGGAGAAACCTACATGCTGCAGTTAGGTTGTATCGAGACAGATACCCTAACGAACGCCATCCATCTCATCAAACAATGCGTCACATTATTGAAAGATTCGAGGCTACAGGGAATGTTAATGCAGAACGAGGACAACCAAGGGCATAAGGCGAAGAGGATACAACAACACTAGTTCTGGCTGCAGTTGCTGCAAATCCCCACACAAGCAGCAGAGCAATTGCTCCAGATGTTGGATGCCATCAGAGAACTGTTCTCAACATTCTACACGCACATCATTTTCACCAGGAGTTACTGCCATTGGATTATGTTGCTAGGGCTGCCTTCTGCAACTGGTTACTTACCTGCCTGGATGACAATCGAAACTTCATTCATGAGGTGTTGTGAACAGATGAAGCCCAGTTCACCAGGGTTGGAGTTATCAACAGGCACAACCATTATCATTGGGCAGACGAAAACCCACGATGTCTGCGAGAAAGCAAGTCATCAGGTGAACTGGAGAATCAATGTGTGGTGTGGATTGTACAATGACACTGTGGTTGGACCGTATTTTTACGATGGAACACTGACTGCAGAATGCTACCGGGCTGAAATTCTCAACGTGGTAGTCACGAACTTCATTGAAAATTTGCCATTGGCCTCGTATCAGCGCACGTGGTTTAAGCATGACGGAGCTCCTCAACATTACGGGTTGGTCGTTCGCGAGGGTCTACGTGATATGTGTGGACAACAATGGATTGGCCGAAGAGGACCAGTTCGTTGGCCACCCTGCTCCCCTGATTTTATACCACTTGACCTTTTCTCACGGGGATACCTGAAAGACAAGGTTTATGCTACGTAGCCCGCCGCACTGGAGGATCTCGTTCAACGAATCCATGAAGCGTGCCATGGAGTGACACCAGCCATGCTTGCCGATGTTTTGGCATCAGTTACGTTCCGTGCCCAATTGTGTTATGGTGCCCACGGTCGTCACATCGAGCATTTTGTTGATTAACTTTTTTTTAAATTGTTTGAAGTAACTTGTTTTGCAGTGTGACTGTTTGTAAGCTACAAACAGTTCACCACGTGATTGTGGGTGATTGTGTTGGTCCGATTTAAATTTTTTTTGTTTTGTTTTGTTTTTTTATGCTGAACTAGTAGAGGACCCGGCGTTGCCGGGGATAATTACGCTTGTAAGTAAACAGAACAACCTCAAAAAGCTAAATTAAACCTCCAAAGAGAGCGAAGGGAGTATCCATTCTAAAAAATCCGAAAGACAGGAATTTACCTCTTCACTGAAATAATCCATTCTAGGTGATATACCGGGACTTGATTTACCGAAAATAAAATTTTTAAAGGCTCACAATGGATGAACCTTTCCAAGGATGCCTTCTAGTCTAAATAATTTTTACTCACGTATTGCAATTTCCTTTCTTCTTTCGATGTCTTGAAACAAAACTTGGACATTAATCACTTTGTGTAGTCTAGCGGTCGCCGATTCTTCTATTCACTTGCTTACCATTTGCTCAATACAGCACGGAGCTAAAGGAGTGCTTCCTCCATCGTCTTTCACTCCTTCTCAATAGTCTGCTAATTCATTATCTACAGTTACTGATCATTTTTAAAGATTTTCAAGAAATTGTTAAGTACTAAGAATTCTCTTTTCTAAGAAAAGCCTGAATAACAGGAATTCTATGCATTGAATTCTATATTGCACAAACTTTGCCTTGTATTGGTGGTCATGAGACATATAGAGTTGATCCTTGCATAGTTTTGGTGCATTGCATGTTGACATCATTGTTGATAGCTATTGTAGCACACAAACTTTTATTTGCATTGTTGGTCATGAGATATGTATTGTTGATACGTGCAGAGTGTTTGTGAATTGCGTTGTGGATATCATTGCTGATACTTATTGTTGCAAAAACTTTGTCTTGTATTGGTGATCATGAAATTTTTCTCATTAATATGCCCTTCCATAACCATGAATATCGATTTTTTATCAATAATTATTATTTTTTCGAAATCTGAGGTAGACAGTGACCTTCCTCATGCTTTGAACTTCATGTATGAGAAATTTTATCAAGATCTGAATAAAACTGTAGATTTGCATAAAAAACAAACAAAGAAACAAACATCCTTCTTTATATATATAGAAGATAGAAGACAAGTTTGCATTAGGGGTTTTTTCTCTATCCCTTACGGTTTTTCAGATAAATTTTGAATGTGTCCAAATTTGCATATTTGGATGTGTCCATATTTGCACTATCAGATAGGCCACCCACAACTTTCTATTCATTGGATTCATCAAAATTGACATATCTGCTTCGGTTCAAAAAATAAAAGGCGGCTTCAGACTTTTGTATTCACCCTGCAGATGACTCGAGAGGTTTCGAACTCGACAAAGAATTATACCTAATATCCTTAGACACTGTAAACCTTTATTTTAATGTATCCTTTAATGAAACTGTAGACATTATAAAAAAGTACCTTGTGAATTTAAATCTATAATGATATTACAACGAACACCATCGTCGCTGTAAAAACAATACAGAAACAAAGGCAGTAACGATGGGCTCACCCATAAGGGCAGTGATTTCGGAGATGATTTTACAGCCTCTGGAAGAAGAGCATGTGCCCCCGCCCTCATAGACGATGGCACAATCAGACATTACCGACGTTATATAGATGACACCATAATCATGTTTGACCCAGAAAAAACAGTCACCAAGAACTTTACGGATATATTCAATGGATTCCATGACAATATATCATACACCATGGAGAAAGAATAACAAGAATATATAAATTTCCTCGATTTCAAAATACATAAGAACATGATAAAGAAGAAGTTGGAATCTTCTATATACCGGGTGGGCAAGAAATAACGTGAGGTGTTCAGAGCTCGCTAGCGGGAATTCTATTAGGCCAAATGCAGTACATTTTGGTGTATATGCTTAGTGGAACATGCAGTCTTGATTTCTGCAAAAAAAAAAAAAAAAAAGTACCAAAAGTCGCAATAGGGGGCGCTTATTTCAAGAAAACAATGAATACGTTTGTATAAGCGCGTTCCGTGTTGAGCAATCATGACGATAAAAGGCAAGGCTGAGG
>JAHWFO010088325.1:539994-559226 GCA_023313115.1 Rhysida immarginata | reverse complement strand
AAGAAAAAGAACGAGTATTGGTCAGAGAAACTCTGCAACTTAAAAACAGAAAAAGCTATACGGGCATTTGAAACATCTGAACAACAGGAGTTTTGAATAGAGCAGCTTCTACGTCAAGAGCAAGAAAAAATTGAGTATTAAAAAAAATTAAAAATTCAACTCTGATATTGCGAACTCTGTTAATATGAAAACTTGCTTAATATGAAATTTTTTGTGTCCAGACTCCAACTGACTATTTTCATTGTTAAATTTCCCCTAAGTATCTGGTGATGCTCCGCAGTGGTGAGTCAAGTCAAGAAGAGTTTAGATAAAGTCCTCGTATATCACCTAGACTTCCTGTTTTTCGTATTTTTAGTAGAATGGATAATCCCTTTGCTCTGTGTTGTATTGATTGAGTTATTATTTAACCAATTGGGAGTTATAATTTAATTTTTTAGATTGTTCTCTTTACCTACACGTGTAATTCTCCCGGGCAACGTCAGATAACTTTGCTATTCTTCTTCTTTCTATATATATATAAAGAAGGATGTTTCTGGGTCTGTTTGTTTGTTTGCTTATGGGTTTGTTTGTTTCTTATGCAAATCTACAGTTTTATTCCAATCTTGATGAAATTTTGCATACTTGACCTTCAAAGCATGAGGAAGGTCATTGTCTACCTCAGATTTCGGAAAAATAACAATTATCGATAAAAAATCAATATTCATGGTTATGGCAGGGAATATTAATGAGAAATATCTCATGACCAACAATGCAAGGCAAAATTTGTACCATAAGAAGTATCAACAACGCTATCAACACGCAATTCACAAACACTCTGCACGAACCAACATTATATATATATATATATCATGACCAACATTGCAAGGAAAAGTTTGTGCAACAATAGGTATCAACAATGGTGTCAACACGCAATGCACCAACACTAGGCAGGGATCAACAATATATATCTCATGACCAATTTGTAACAATGCATAGAATTCCTGTTATACAGGCTTTTCTTAGCGAAGAGAGCTCTTTGTACTTATTGTTTGAAAATTTTTAAAAATGATTAGTAACTGGAGATAATGGAAAGTTAGCAGACTATTGGGAAAGAATGCAAAGATGACAAATGAATCACTCCTTCAGCTCCGTGCTGTATTGAGCAAATGGTAAGCAGGTCAACAGAAGAATCGGCGATCGCTAAAGATAGAAGAGGTCATCTTTCTTTATATGTATATACTGTAGATAGAAGACTAGCAGAGGTACCAGGCGTTGCCCGGGATAATTACAATTATATATATATAAAGTTTCTAGTTGCTAATTCTATATATATAAAGGATGTCAGGTTGTTTGTGGGTTTGTTTCTTATACAAATCTACAGTTTTATTCCGATCTTGATGAAATTTTGCATACTTGACCTTCAAACCATGAGGAAGGTCGCTCTCTACCTCAGATTTCGAAAAATTAATAATTATTGATAAAAAATTGATATTCATGGTTATGGTAAGGCATATTAATGAAAAATATTTCATTTCTAACAATGCAAGGCAAAGTTTGTGCAACAATAGGTATCAACAATGGTGTCAACACGCAATTCACAAAATCTCTGTACGGAACAACAGTATATATCTCTTGGCAACAAAAGTTTGTTCAATATAGATAAAGTTGAATTTGTAAAAATGCATAGAATTCCTGTTATTCAGGCTTTTCTTAGAAAAGAGAGTTCTTATTACTTAACAGTTTCTTGAAAATCTTTAAAAATGATCAGTAACTGGAGATAATGGAGAGTTAGCAGACTATTGAGGAAGAGTGAAAAGACGACAGAGGAAGCACTCCTTTTGCTCCCTGCTGTATTGAGCAACTGGTAAGCAAGTAAATAGAAGAATCGGCGACTTCTAGACTACACAAAGTGATGAATGGCCAAGTTTTGCTTCAAGACATCGAGAGAAGAGTCGAATTGCAACAACATCAAGTGTACATCTACAGTAAGATTACGTGATTAAGAAATTATTTAGACCAGCAGTGGCATCCTTGGAGAGGTCCATCCATTGTGAGCCTTTATAAAAATTTTTTTCGAATTTTCATTAAGAATTTTTACTATATTAATTCTAAGCGTTTTCATGTGTTAATTTTTAGGATATTGCAAAATTTAACCAAAAAAAAAAAAAAAAGTCCAAGCCACGCCGGGGTTATCACCTAGCTTATTTGGTAGCACATCAGATCCAAACATTTCATAAAAATACATTTTGACTATATTCTGTGGGAATGTGTATATTTTGGTAATTGAGATGCTGATAATGCGATGATTGAACGTTCGTTTCCAAGAATTAATAATGACCATAAAATGATGATGCAGTGACAGAACATTAATAACGCAGCGTCTATTGATGAGGCAAAGGAGTCACGCATGTCTCCCTAGAACTGCCTATCAAATGTTCAGACGACTGGCAAAAATTTATGTATCTGAAAGGAAAGAGAAAGAATGAGTATTGGTCTGAGAAAGTCTGGAACTAAAACAGAAAATGCTATACGGGCATTTGAAACTTATGAACAACGGGAGTTTCGAACAGAGCAAGAGGGTATAAGAGCTTCTACGTCAAGGGCAAATAATACTTGGGTCTAAAGTATCCAGTGATGTTCCCTGTTGTTGAAGATGGATATCAAGAGGTAAATAAAGTCCCGGTATATCACCTAGAATCCCTGTTTTTCGTATTTTTCTTAGAATGGATAGTCCATTTGCTCGTTGTTGTATTGACTGAGTTATTATTTAAACAACTTGGACTTATAATTTAACTTCTGGAGATTGTTCTGTTTGCCTTCAAATATAATTATCCCGGGCAAAGCCGGAACCTCTGCTACTTCACTAAATGCAGAAAACCGACGACCACGGACAACATCATAAACTTCAACTCGAACCACCCTCAACAATACAAGACAGTAGCGTTGAGGTATTTGTTCCATCAGGCTCTCACATACAGCATTACTAAGAGCAGGGAAAACGAAATACAATTGGCTTATGAAGTAGGCAGATGCAATGACTTTCCCGACGAAGTAACGAGAGCCATATTCTGAAGGACAAAACGAAACCTCAGCAGACATGAACCCACAGATGAACCATCAAACTTTACCAGTTTCACTTACACAGGACTTGAAATCAGAGTAACCAACATATTCAAAGATTGCGCACTGAAAGTGGCGTCCAAAACCGCGAACACATGCAAATATGTATTAAACTTCAGAGGGAAACAAAACAAGAACAATCAATTTTCGTAATGTGGACTTTACAGGCTGGCATGCCCGTCATGTGGATATTATTATACTGGATCGATGAGGAGGTCGTTTAGTAAAAGATTTAAAAAACATCGCAGATCGTGGGTAAATGGAGACTGAAAATCTGCGTTCGCGGATCATATCATAAAAGAAAAACATGAACTCAGACCTAGGAAAGAGATCGTGTGGATTGAGAAATTTGTAAACGACACCAAGAAGAATTTAACAGGAAACAATATTCATGAGGAAATATACAAAAGAAGACCAAAACAACGTTCTTAACAACCAACACCAACTTTCAGAGAAATCAATCTTAGATACTGTGAATAGCATTATTCACACAGCCACTAAGACGTAACCTAAACATGGAATCAATGGACAACATGGACATTTGCCTAAGACCAATGAAAACAGAAATCGAACCATAAATATTGTGAATAGCATTATTCACCCAGCCACTAGGACATAACCCCAACATGGATTCAAGGGGCAACACGGACACTTGCCCTAATTCAGCAATATCGGACAAATGCGAAAGAAAGGACCGAATGCCTTATATAATTTTCCTTCCTTATTCGATTTTGGCTATCTTTGAACCGCGTGACTTATCACTTATGTTTTTTTTTTGCTTTTTTTTGTGTTAAGTGAAGCTAGAACGGGGAAATCGGTAAATACCAATTTCAAATTGAAGCTGGAATTATTAGTTCCAGAATATGAAATGATGATGAAAGGATGATAATGAAAAGGGAGAAACGCAAACATCCATGCCCTTGGCGGGATTCAAACCCGCGACTCGCTGATTTCGAGAGCAGTGAGACCTGCGCCTTAACACTCTCGGTCACTGAGCCAGCCTCTTATATAATTTTATTTATATTCATTTATTTATTATTACTGAATAATTAGCATACTAAATGTATATTTTATAACGAAAATATCTACTAAATCGTAGTAGGATTCATTCACAATGATCCTCCCACTTCGATTTTTATCGATTAATATCGAGTTTCAAAGTAATTTAATGTGTTCCCAACTTCTAAGGTATACATTTCAATGTACTTTCAAGTTATCCAATTATTCTAACCAACATTCCATTTACACTTTATGTAATATTTCCAAACAATTTTCTCTGGTAAATAATTCAACTGCAATTCCTCCAGTCACTATCATTGACGCTTTTACGGTGAATGGAGAAAGAAGATTATATGAACAGATGTTGTATCCTGAACTGATTGTAGAAAAAGCACCCTCACCATCAAAAACAAATTACTACTGTACAAGACAGTAATTCGGACCATTCTCCTCTATGGTATGCCTGCGTGGGCGATTATATGTAGAATCAGATGGAGTGAACTCCAGTCGTTCCTGAATGTTACCCTGAGGACCACTGCCCATTTAGGAAGGACCCTAAAAAATCATTACATCCACTCGGATCTGAACATTACATTGGAAAGTGTATCCAAGATCTCCTGATGGTATGCCTGAATAACTTGATGGAAATGAAGTGGCATACAAAGTATAGAAAACCAAGGCATATTCTTGATGTCAACTTCGAAGACATTGGTAACGTTTCCTTCCTGGAGTTTTGGAAGATGTGATAACATCCCCTCACTCTCGCACTCTTCTGATAATCGTCAATCTTATTATATTTTTCATAATGTGGAAGACCTCTTTGGGTTAGTTAGGCTCGGGGGCGAGTCATGTAAGCACTGCTTACGTCCCACCTGAACAAACGTACACTTCACCGTTAGATTGTCGATTGTCTGAACTGACTTATAGTATGCATAGTTCCTGATGATCATTCGAAACGCGTCGAGTAGTAATAAACTTCTACCAAAAATAGCTATTTCCGGAATCCATTTAATTCCTTAAAATATTACTGTAATACACCTTGCACCCAATCACTTATGATACACTAAGATAACCAATACTCCTTACCCACCACCTTCACAAGCTACAATTACATCCTGCCACCCTAGGCTCTACGTGTTGGCATCCGACATCCAGCAATTCTGGATTAGCAGTCCGTGTTCGAGCGCAAAGATGTACCGGCTGCGTGGGCGGTTCGACTCGATCCGTGTCCAATGGGTGCCCTGCGGGATCGACTAAGGGGATTTTTTGGACGCGCTGATCGGGAATAACCGTAAGCTTATCAGACTGATAGGGTGAACAAATTTTAATTACTCAAGCTTTCAATCATAAAATACAATAAATTTACTATAAGGAACGTTTGGGGCCCCGGAACAATATTAAAAAAATAAGTTTAACAAACAATCAAAACGTCAGTATATAAATTGAATAAACTATTTACAGTTCAGAAAAAAAAAAAATCCAGGTAAGTAAAGAACCGTGACTCACTAAAAAGCCTCTCATAATTTAAATATCAACTCCATAGGCATTTGGTGCCATACAATAATTATCGTTCTACTTACCTTATATAAGTAAAGGCCAATTTACATGAACACAGGCGCTCCGTGCATTGCTAAAGTGCCGACAAAACATAGGTCTAGCATTTTGCATGCTCCCGTCAACTCAAAACAAATTGAAATAAACAATAATTTTTAGAATTCAAATTAATATTTTTCTGATTTGTTTGAAGATGACGGCTATTTTGGTTTTATGACAATGGTTATCCTGGTAATTTTCCCTGTTTTCGCCATCTTTATTGTCGTCACTTTTTATCATTGTACGGGTCAGCTGTATAATCTCGGAAGCCTCGTCATTATTCTCCTTTATTGTGATGTCAGAGATTATGTCACATAAGCAGTAAATTTGATGAGAGATGACATCATAAAAGTTCCAAGGCGAACGTCACAGAGGCTAACGAGAAAGACATATGACGACATCGTCTTTCTCGTTAGCCTCGATTGTCACGTGATGACATATTACATCTTAAAATCAAAATTTATTAGATTTATTTTCATTTATTTTTTACCCATTAGGTAAAAAATCCCGGCCATTAGTTTTTACCCATTAGTTTTTATCCCGGCGTTGCCCGGGATAATTACACATGGATGTAAACAGAACAATCTCAAAAAATTAATTTAAATTTTGCAATATCTTAAAAATAAACACATGAAAATGCTTAGAATTAATACAGTAAAAATTCTTAATGAAAATTCGAAAAAAATCTTTTTAAAGGCTCACAATGGCTGGACCTCTCCAAGGATGCCACTGCTATTTTAAATAATTTCTTACTCACGTAATCTTACCTTAGATGTATACTTAGTGTTGTTGCAATTTCCACTCTTCTCTCGATGTATTGAAGCAAAATTTGGCCATTCATCACTTTGTGCAGTCTAGCGGTCGCGGATTCTTCTATTTACTTGCTTCCCATTTGCTCAATACATCACGGAGCTAAAGGAGTGCTTCCTCTGTCATCTTTCCACTCTTTCTCAATAGTCTGCTAACTCTCCATTATCTCCATTTACTGATCATTTTTAAAGATTTTCAAGAAATTGTTAAGTACTAAGAACTCTCTTTTCTAAGAAAAGCCTGAATAACAGGAATTCTATGCATTGTTACAAATTGAAACTTATCCATATTGCATCATCATTTTATGTTCATTGTTATAATTCTTGGAAAGAATTGCTTTATCATTGCATCATCATTTTGAGCTCATTGTTATTGGTCAATTGCGTGTTGAAACCATTGTTAACACCTATTGTTGCACAAACTTTTATTTGCATTGTTGGTCATGAGATATATATTGTTGGTCCGTGCAGAGTGTTTGTGAATTGCGTGTTGATACCATTGTTGCAAAAACTGTCTTGCATTGTTGGTCACGCGATATTTCTCATTAATATGCCTTGCCATAACCATGAATATCGATTTTTTATCGATAATTATTATTTTTTCGAAATCTGAGGTAGACAGTGACCTTCCTCATGCTTTGAAGGTCATGTATGCGAAATTTTATCAAGATCGGAATAAAACTGTAGATTTGTATAAAAAACAGACCCACAGACAGACCCACAAACATCCTTCTTTATATAGATAGAAGATACTTCACTTTTATTTTCTTTATTTCGGTTAAAAGGATAGTTATTATAGAAACAAAACAAAGAATTATTTCAAACAAACTTATTCCCATGATTCAACGGCATGTTGTCACTAAAAGCCGGAATTCTACGGACTCTACCTTTGGCAAGTGGGTAATTCCAAAATCTTGCGCACCTGGCGGCGCAAAAATTAAACACGCTCCATTTGTCACGATACGGTAAGTGCCATAGAGATAGATATATACCAGAGGAGGAAACTCTATTGAAAAAAGCGTCCGTCAACGGATAGGGCGCCACCGGTGGCGCTGCAATCCCAGTCAGTCATAAATAGCAAACGACAAGCTAAACTCGATGCACATTTGATTGAAAATTTTATAAAAATTTAATAAAACTTGGATATATTTTTTTTAATTTTTGGATATTGGTGAAATAATAAGTTATTACAGTTTATGGATATATTTAGATTGCTTGAATGTAGAAACAAAATTGAATTGTATTCACTTTTTTTTTCCTGTAAGCATAGCAATATACCAATACATAGCGTATTTTCCCGGTTTGAAGCGGGACCATCGTGATCTTTTTTTTTTTTCCTTTACCGGTAAAGAAAAAAAAAAGATCACGATGGCTCCGTTTGAAGGCAGGTTCTTTTAAAGGCCGGTATTTGAGGCGTGGTCATGTGATCCCGGTAAAAAGAAAGTGAAACGTTCTGGAAGGATTACGTTATAAATTTCTGATGAAGAATATGACTCAGAATAGGATACCGTAATTATAATTTTAAGAAATATATTAGTGCATGAAAAAGTAAATAAATGTAGATTATTTTAAATTTAAATGAGTTCAGTCTCCTTTTAATGGGGAAAATCGTAAAATTAATAATAAATAAAGTCACCAATCTAGTGTCCATTTATTGTTTATCTCTATTGATGGCTTGGCTAAATTTTTGTTATTTGTAATGATATTTAATGTTTCTTTAATCTTTTTTTTTATAATTTTCTTCTTTTCCAATGATTTTTGTGTTATTCCAATCTGGTGTGTGGTTTTCTTTGATACAATGATTAACTAAATGGTTGTTTTTGTCTTTGTGGCGAAGTGCTCTTTCATGTTCTTTTAATCTTATTTCTAATTGTCGTTTAGTTTGACCTGTGGCAATTTTTACATGGTATTTGATAAATTATATTTCTAGTGTTCCATTTTTCTTTATTATTTTGACATATTTCTTTGAAATTGATATTTGTGCTATTATTTTGAGTTTTTTTCCATCTCACAAGTTCCTTCATCGTTTTTCAAGATTGGTGACACTATTTATTATTAATTTTTTTGTTTTTATTAATTTTACGATTTTCTCCATTAAAAGGAGACTGAACTCATCTCATTTAAATTTAAATTAATCATTTAAACTCCTTAGATCAATAAATGTAGATTACATTTGCAAACTAAAGCAATGTATAGAAGGTACAGAGGCTTGGTCCCAGTTATAGGATTAAAAAATTGATCCGTTTGATTAATTGTGATTCTCGTGAACTCAGTTTTTATCATTGAGCTTCTTTAAACTTTTTTTTTTGTAATAACATCTTGCTTTAAAATATCACAGTAAGTCAATGTCATTTTAAAACTGCTTCTGCTTTTAAAACATGCGCTATGAATGCACGGCATTAAACTGAGATAATAACTGTTCAACATTAATTGACAAGTAATAATAATTAATAACTAGTCCTTTTGCCCAAATATAAGTATTCGATTTGTGATTTTTTGTTGTCCATAAATAAGTGTCCATTTTCTTAAACATAATTTATTCAATACAAATTGTACCAATTTCATAAAAAATAAAATTAAATTAGATTTCTGTGTAATTGCATTAAAGATATGAAAATACGCTGTGAATCTATTTTGTTCTGATTGCTCTACCTTTCTCAGCTAAATGTGAGTAGAGTTGCCTGACCAGTCAGCCATCTTGAATTTTGCAGATAGTACGGAAAAAGCTATGAGTTGCACCTCCCTGGTAAGTGCAAATTTTTTTGGTAGCTACTGTACATGACTTTTTTTTTTTTTACGTAAATCGTAATGCGTATGTCAAAGCACGCAAATGTTCTGAAATTGATATTCCTAGTGGATGTACAATAGTGAAACTACAGTAATGGAAACAACCGTACACAACTAATGGAACAACCCTAAAGTAGGTTTAAATGGAACAAACCACTCGACCTAGTGTTGGGTCGAAACGCTGGAACTGCTAAAATATCGTCCGCTAACTACCGTGCTTCCCTACTGTATCATATTGGATTACTCGCAAACAAATCGTTTCCAGACAAAGTGCTATAGAACATTTTCGTCTTCTTTTGACCTGAAGAATATGTCACTAAATTTATTGTACATAATTTTGAAACACCCTGTATACGCTTCAACTTCTGAGGACGTAAAAAAAACGCCACACAACCAGTAGTCGCACTGGCCCCCCTGAATCTAAAAAACTCAGCCTCATTGCCATACACCATGAATAGAGGAGCAACGATTTTCTCGGGAGAGATGACGCAAAGGATTTTAGCATCTTTTCCTCGAAAATGGCTCTTAAACAATAACGCTGAACATCATCGCACACATTGTTGCACTGACAGCGGGATTCAATAACGGGACTTAGACTGTGGTTAATACTGATAGGTTTTTTATCCCCTGGTCTGTGCACATGCGCAAATTCCCCTGGTCAACAATTGGATTGCTGTATTTATGGAAGAAGCGTTTTTAATCCCCTCTATTGCATGAATTTGGCTACATCTCAAACTTAACAATACAATTTAACAAAACTGAAACTCACTAAGTGGCACAATATAAAAAATGAAGCACACGTTCTTACATAACCGCGAATTTTGATTGGTTCCATCGGACATCAACAATAACTCCCGGGTTCTTCCATAATCGCGAACTTTGATCTGTTGTCATCTCAGAAGAGGAAATGCAACAACGTTACACTGGAAAAGAACTTTGACATTTTGAATACTGCAATGAAATCAAACATGAAGAGGACAAAACTGGCAAAGACGCTTAGTATCACCTATCCAACTTTGTAAATGCTTCTTAAAACTGAAGAGAAAATTTGGTAACACAACATTTTTGAGTTTTCACCAAATGGACAACAATTTTTCAATCTCAGATATGTAATATTTGCTCAGAAACATGTATCATCGGAGTTCTACTGTATTACTCTTTTTGTTGCAATGTTCATTGGATAAAGTCGTACCTTGAGACAGACTGTTTGACAAGTCTATGTATTATACTGAACCTATAATTCCAGCTTATGAAGCTAAAGTTTCCTTTTCCACGCCTGATATTTATATGCTAATCATCTTTAAAAGTAATTTCAATTTCTTAATTCATAATTTCTTGAATAATGAATTAGGCATTATTTTCTCCTGAGAGGCTCACGTGAATGTTTGGTTGCCACGTTTGAGCAATCATCCAAATTAAGATATTTTTGTTGGGAATCATCACTGCCTACTGCTCAAAGGAACAGAGAAAAAAACCCTAAGATATTACAGGAGACAAATTGGCGCACCCCTGCGAAGTTTTCAATTTTTGTGTCACGTGACCATTTCATTACGTCTGAACGCTCAGTTTCCTGAAGAGCTTTGTCTGGCTCCCATGAACCCAATGTGCCAAAACAAAAGATTCAATGGATATTAGTGTGTACTTCCTTGAAAGAAAGCCGGCAAGGATGGAATACTTCTCTAATTTGTTTTCCTGGCATCGACAAAAGCCTGTCTGGTGTTACCAAAAGGAACGTTACACCTATGACATCTGGTGTTATCGAAAGGGCACATTATATCTATGATATAGCATTTTTTCTCACTGTACAGAGATGAAGTTTTGACCCTTCTACCATGTTGCAAGGCATCAGAGTAATGTATGCAGTGGTAGATCATATGTGGGAGCATATTGTTGAGATACCTGTAATCCTTGTTGCTGTGTTGGCTGTTGTTTAGTGCTCCATTTAGTGATAGAAGGTTGAGTCATGCACAGTGAATAAACCACCAGTTCGCAAAACGGATTATTTCCCAGAGAAGATGAATTTTTTTATATACTGAAAATGACCACATGGAAATGAAAAGGCTTCATACATTAAAATGACTATTGGCCAAATAAAAAGCAGAACAATAACCAAAAAGAGAAACCTCCATTCCAAAATAAGAATTGAAATAATGGATACATAAAGTAAAAGAGTTCAGCGAATACAAAAGTAAAAGAGTAAAAAACGAAAAATAAAACCGACAATCGACTTTCAAACAGTGTAGTGTATCGGTATTGGTGTGGAACTTGAAGCGTAACTTCCATAAACACACCCTTCATAAACATATTCTGAAGAAAATACACTATAGTCTGTGCAATAAAAGAAAACACTGGCATGGTGCCAGAATCTGGTTTTAACCAATCAGAAGCCTGGCTAAGCGCTCAGCTAGCTTCTGATTGGCTAATTGCACATTCTGGCACCACGCCAAGTTTTTTCTTTTATTGCACAGAATTTAACTAGAAGAGAGTCCTGATGTACCCACAAGGGTCATCCACTGTATGAAAGAATATTACCTCCTGTTTGTGGATGGAAATTTGATTGACGTTTGTCTGAGCTAGGAGTATACACTGAGTAGCCAAATTATTAGACACCCTGACAGTTTTAGGCAAACGAGCTATTGCGTCACAGCGCTGCCACTAGAGGGCTGGATAGCTATAAAAAGGAAATGCACATGAGGTGAACCATCAGTTGCACTGTGTTTTTTTGCGACGATATGGGCAAAAAACGTGATTTAACTGAGTTTGAATGCAGGATGATCGTCGGCGCGCGCAGCGTCGGAACCAGTATCAGCAAAACAGCTGAACTTGTGAAGTGTTCAAGAGCAGCAGTTATTCATGTTTACAGAGAGTGGACTACTAAGCAAAAAACCGGCTCTCAACTTCAAGCGTGTGGTCGTCACAGGCTCCTCAATGCTCCAGCTGAGAGGAGATTGGCCAAAGTTGTCCATCGGCCTCGGTGGCTCAGCGGTTGCGTGATCGCCTCTGATGCCCGAGTACGCGGGTTCGATCCCGGCCGAGGACGACGAGGATTTTACAGGGGGAAATCCTGAGATCACGCACTTCCTTTGGAAGGGAAGTAAAGCCGTTGGTCCCGTGTAGTCGTTTGCTGGCCGCACGTTAAAGAACCCTTGCGAGGCAAAATTTGCGGCCCCTATAACGCCGTCCTGAAATGACCATGGCAGTTGAAAAGGACGTTAATACCAACAAAACCAAAACCAAACCAGAGTTGTCCAGGGCGACAGAAGAGCAACAGTGCGTCAAATAGCGGCAAATCTTAATCAAGAGCAAACTGTGACCGCCTCTGAACGAAATGTTCGCCGCTCATTACACTGTTTAGGCTATGGAAGCCGACGACCACTTCGAAAGCCTCTACTGTCAGCTTGAACAAGAGCAGACGTCTCCAGTTCGCCAAGGAGCACAAGGATTGGACAGTAGATGACTGGAAAAGGGTCATGTGGTCCGATGAGTCACGATTTCAAATGCATCATGCAGATGACAGGGTTAGAATATGGAGAAAACAACACGAAAGCATGGACCCCACCTACATCGCCACAACACTTCAAGCTGGTGGTGGCAGTATTATGGTTTGGGGGATGTTTTCTTGGCATTGTTTGGGTCCTTTGATTCCTCTGCACAAGATTATTTAAGTATTGTCGCAAATCAAGTACAGCCCGTTATGTTAATGGTGTACTCTGACGGGGATGGATACTTCCAGCAAGACAATGCTCCTCGTCATAAGGCTAGCATCGTCCTCAGATGGTTCGAAGAACATGCCGGGAAGTTTACCTTGCTTCGTTGGCCTGCACAATTGCCAGATCTCAATCCCATTGAGGATTTGTGGGACGAGATCGAACGGGCCATCAGGCAGCGGGATCCAGCACCATCAAATCTGCAGGAATTGGAAGGTGCAGTTCTTTAGAGTTGGTCTCAAATTCCTCCTACAACCTACCAACATCTCATAGAATCCATGCCCCGAAGAATGCAAGTAGTAATAAGAGCGAAAGGTGGCCCAACACTGTATTAAAGGGGTCGTCAAAATAATTTGGCCACTCAGTGTATATCACTTAAGAAAGGTACACAAACAAAAAACCTAAGAAACCCAGTAAACTGGGAAGATGATATTATCACTGTCATCAAAATTGACATCAGGGACATGCCTTAGATTATGGTGCCTTTTTCTATGTAGGGAATGTTTTAGAATGCCAGAGATTAGATCATTACTTTGATTAACCCTAATAGGCAATACGGTTTCCATGAGCTCTTGAACATATTTCCCAACATGGGTCATATTAAAGTCACTATGAATGGAGTAATTGTGAGCAATTCTCCAATCCAATTATGCACTAGTCCTTAGGAAATGTTCCGTAAAGTTTGGAATCCCTTCCATCTCGTCTTACAAATTGTAGCCCAGACGGGCATGACACGAACAGTCACTTCGTATAACAGTAGTTTATTTTCAACACTGAGGGCACTGTTACGACCCAACACAGCAATTAAGCTAAACTTTGCTTTTTCGCCCTTGCTCATCGCCAAAGCCACATGCATATTCCCTGTTAGTTTTGAATTAATAAAAACGCCAAGGTACCTATAATTATCAACCCATTCCAAATATTTGAAAAATAACTTCAAGGAGTCAAGATTTCTCTTTCTCTTCTTAGTGATAAACTTCACCTTGAATTTGACGATATTCAGTTTTAATTGCCACTTGCTAAACCAGATTTCACATTCTTTAAGGGCTTTCAGCAGACGTGATGCAACGACACTAGGCTTGCCTGTCCACATAAGTATAGCAGAATCATCTGCATTAAAATATAGCTTGCAGTAAGAGATTTCTGGTAAGTCGTGTATTGAACAAAATCGGCCCTAGCATTGATCCACCAAGAGATATTAAACAATTCATTTCCAACTCTGGCCTGAAAAGACCAGTTGACAGAAACGAGTGAAAATAAAACCTTAGAGCCAGAGAATATATAAACAAGGAGGAGAGGCAAATTGCCAAAAATATCTGTCATTGCTTAAAAGAAAATAAATATTCACGACTCATAAATAAAGGTTAAAACAATGGGCCAATGAAACAGGAGGAAAGATCTTACCAATAAAGGAAAGGGAACTAAACTGAAAGAAAGTTAGATGAGAAAAGTTAGAAATAAAATACTGTATAATCGGATTATACGAGGCGCATCCAGAAAGTAAGTTTCCCGATGTTTTCCCCTTTAAGTAAACGTAATTAGCCATGTCAATTGCGCATACGTAACAGATCTATGACGTATCAATCAAATGCCAGCCGGACAGGTCCTGCCTTGTGCCAGTAGCGTGGTAGCAATGGTCCGAAATGGAAGATCTTATTTCTTCTGCCGCAGCCTGTGAGGTTCGGTCGGTGATAAAGTTCTCAAATGCACAAAGCATTGCGCCAATTGAAATTCATCGTCAGCTCTGTCAGGTCTATGGGCCGAACATCATGAGTGAGCAGATGGTGCGTCGCTGGTGTCGGCAGTTTTCCGAAGGTCGTCAATTTGTCCACGATGAAGAGCGCAGTGGGCGACCATCCTTCATCAATGATGATCTTGTTGAGCTTGTGCAGCAGCCCTGATCTTGCTCCCAGCGATTTTCATGTTTTCTTGCAGCTCAAGAAATTCCTGTCTTCTGGTGAGCGTTTTGGCAACGACGAAGAGCTGAAGACGTCTGTCACACGCTGGTTCCATTCACAGACGGCAGAGTTCTACGACAGGGGGATACAAAAGTTGATCCCACGATATGACAAGTGTCTCAATTCTGGTGGGGACTATGCTGAAAAATAGCTGAAACATTGCTGTACTTGTTGCCAATAAATATGTTCCTGTAAGTGTGAGTTCTTTTTTTTTTTTAAATAGGGAAACTTATTTTCTGGATGCGCATCGTATGAGCCGATCAGAAAGAGAAAATGGCTCTTATATATGGAGTGTATAATTGAAACAAAAATTAAAAACAAATAAAATTAAACGTAAACTATAATAAATAAAGATTTAGAAAAATTAAATTTCAAAACTATTTAGAAATTTCCAAACTTTTAATAAAAAATTAGAAAAATTAAAAACTGAAAAATATACCAATTTTCCCTGGGTTCCCCTACTATTTCACCTGGGTTCCCCGAACCACGATATTTCTTCAATAGTGGTTAAAAACTTTAATTTTCCTCTAACTTAAATATTACTGTTATAATTTCTAATAAATTAAATTGGAACATTATAGGGTTTGGAAATCATTTAGGGGATGGGGATTGAGCATAGCATTACGTAATTTTTTAAGGGGTTAGAATGTGCTTACTGGTATGTTACAAGGGGGAGAGGGCGAATAAAATAAAAAGAACCAATTCTACGTTACGTAATTTATGGGCGACCACTAATAATATGGGCCAATAATATTTTCATCATGTTAATTTAAAAAGGTAAATAAGAAAATCAGTTTTTAATTTCACATCTAATAACTTCAAAGAATAGACTTGACATAAACTGTGGACTATGATTGAAACAACGGTTCTCGGACAATTGCCACCTGGACAACCACCACCCAACAATAGAGATTATGCATGGATTGTTTTTTTTAAAAAGCAACAATTGTTTTTTATAGATTTGGAACTGCTAAACAATGGTCAAAAACACTGCTTTCTAAAAATGTATTAAATTTGATTTTAAAAACGCGAAACCTACACTCTATTTGAAAACTATTTATGAATGGTTTTCCTCAATTTGAGAATCAGACTGAATCGGATTCACATTTCATATCGTCGATTTCCATTTGTCGGACTTTTTTTTTTTTTTTTTTTTTTTAACTGAATAGACAAATTACCATGACCGATCCCTTATATAAAAAAAAAGAATCTGATAATTTGCCGAATATCGACGTATTAATAGTTTCGGACCAGGGCCATACCCAGAATTTTTTTTCAGAGGAGGGGGAAACGCTCAATTTTATTTGTCCAGACATAGGAACTTAATAGTTAGCAGTTGGATTGGACTTGGTCGAGTTAAACGGTTATAAAATAAATTTGGAGGGAACTTAGGCAAAGTGTATGCTAAGACGCCTTTGATAGTTACGCAGGCAGAGGAGGCTTTGGCCGTCCCAGATGATAATCATCCCCCTCTCTTACTACATTTGCAGAATGCCTTTACCAAACTCCCTTGTCATAACGATTCAGATTTTGACTTTCGTAGGGGAGATTTTAAGACCCTTTTCAGATTATCTTAAACAGCAACTGGAGGGAAATTTTGGATGCCAATGACGTCGATGTAATTTGCGATAGAATTATTGATATCATGGATGCTATACTACTTACCTTTCAAGGGTATAGACAAAACGTTGGTAAGGGATCTCACTCAGCTTGTGTGGCACATGTCTATTCATTTCCGGGCTGGATCTCTGAGCGCTCCAAAGTTGCCTGGTATGATAAATAATACTTGCACAAAAGGCATAAGGTCTCTAAAGACTAGCAAGATTATTTGAATATTTCAGAAGCTAGAAGATTATTTAAAAAATACTGGCAGTCTGATAGGAAGTCCTACTTTAAGTCATTGGTAGGAAGTCCTACTCTAATCCAAGAGCGTTTTGGAACACTTCTAGTAAGCTACTTGATTTGAATAAATCGAAATCTGCTCAGCTCGATGATGAAGAACTTGTTAACCTAGCTGTTTCATTTGCCGATTTGATGGATAATGATGCCCCTTTAGCCGTGGATGCAGAAAACCTTCGAACCTGTCGACAGCATGTTAACTCTACTTTCAGGTTTCAGGCTATATCTGAGCAACAAGTCCTAGATCGTGTCAATAAACTGTTGGCGTCTAAACCTTGTATTGCCTTTAACATACCGGACTGTATTTTTAAAGGTTGTTTAGCAGGTATGATTATCCCTTTTTTGCATCTCTTTAATACCTCATTGACCTCTGGCCACTATCCATCAGAATGGAGAAAGCTGCCTATTCAACCAATCCCAAAAAAAATGGGTACGTCTGGTCAGAAGTCTTATAGACCTATTACCATCATACCCTTTCCGGCCAAGCTACTCGAGCTGTTGGACGCTGACAAATTGACAAATTTTGTTGACCCTTACCTTCCTGGCGAACAACGTGGTTTTCGTACTAACAGAAGTACGCAGTCTAACCTTGCTTCCTTTACACATTACCTTCCCTGTAAATTGGATGACAGGAAACAAGTCGAAGCCTTACTTCTCGATTTTTCCAAGGCTTTCAACAAGATGAATATTTCTATGTTGATCGAGAAGCTAAAGTTTCTTGGATTGTCGAATGATGCTTTCGATTGGTTCCGGTCGATGCTGAGAAATCGAAGTTTTATCTTATGATTTCTGAGGCATCTTGATTCGGCTTTTCCCATTAAAAGTGGCGTATGCAAGGTTTGCCACTCGGTCCCTTGTTCTTTAACATTTTCGTAGCGGATTTGCCTACAGTGCTCGTGGATCTGCCCGCAAGAATTCTTTTGTACGTCGATGATGTGAAATTGTTCCACTCTGTTGAAGGGTGGAGAGACTGTACTGGTCTTCAGACTGCCCTGCGGCTCGTGCATAAATGGGCCAGTGCTAATAGTTTGGTCCTGAAAAACGCAGAAAAATAGTTTGTCATACGTTTGGTGTCTGCGATAGCCCAATTGGTAGAGGCATCGGCCATGATAGTCGAGGTTCCTGGTTCGAATCCGGGTCGCAGAATTTTTCCATCCATTTTTCAATTGAAAAATCGGTACAACTAGTGTTAATCTGGTTCGTGAAATCTCATTGAGTTCAGTGTAGAACTTATCGTTAACATATCGTTATTTAATGTTTTAATTAGTATATTTTTTATAGAATTTCTGTGTCTTCTATAGTTTCTGATTTCAATTTTACTTCCCTCAGAAAGTCGCGCAGGGGGTTTGTTTTAAATCCATCCATTAGGTGGAACTCTTAAATTTCCCGGATTAATCCGGTTAACAAATTGGTTAAAAACTATCGACCTATCGCTTGCTGAGGGTCTGCATTTGAATTTATTTTCTTAATCTTTTTTCTTTTTCAACTTTCTTAATTTTTTTCTTTTTCCTCTTGCGTTCTTTTTTATTTTTTGCTGCTACTTTTTTTTTCTATTCTTTGTGTATTTTCTTTTTCATTATTCCCGTTTTGGGCTATTTGCCTGGGGGAGGCGGGGGGGTGAAGATTGGCCTATCCAGTGACGAGCCGTGGCTGATGTAGCTTAACTTCACAGAAATTGTGTTCAGTGAAAGCCCACCAGGCCACGGCCTCCCCCTCGTGGCCTGGTGGTGGGGAAGAGGCCAATTTTTATTATTATTATTATTATTATTATTATTATTATATACATATTGTCATTTAGAAAATAAAAAATAAATATAAATAAATTAAATAATAATTTAATGTACTATAATTTGATGTACTATATTATATTATTAAAATGTATTTGTTTGAATTGTTTGTTTGCTTGTTTATTCTAGTCGTGGATCCAGCTTGATATGACATTAGATTTTAATGAAAAATTAAGCCAAGAGCCTACAGTCAACGATGGCTTTAATTGATCAGTGTGGGTGCGATTAGCCAACACCTACTAGAAAGAAAGCCAAACAACTGAAACGTCATGCATTGTTACATCATCATATTTCGACCATTGTTAATCATATTTCTACCAATAATAAGCCCTTGGTCAAATAATGGTGTAAAGATGTATTAGGTTTCAGTTGTTTGGCTTTCTTTCTAGGTGGTGTTGGATTAGCCGAAGGTTCCCGTTTCGATCCCAGGAAATTTTCATTTACTTCCCTACTTTCATTTATAATCAATTTAAACGACTTTAAACATCTGGAATATGACGTTTAAATAAATCCTCTCAGCTGTTCGTTAATAAATCTAATATAAAATAAAAAGAATTATTTGGACATACGTATAAGAGTTTAACAGTTGAATGA
>JAHWFO010088325.1:502092-526800 GCA_023313115.1 Rhysida immarginata | reverse complement strand
GTATACTACAATTGATTAGTATTTGCCATAATTAAGGGTAAAACATTAAAAATATTTATATTCACGTTTTAAAATATGCTATTCTTCATTTATTCTCAAATTAATTTGCAATCTCGATGTAACGAAGTTTTCCGCTATAACGAAGTTAACCGGTGATCCCTTGAACTTCGTTATAATGGGATTTGACTGTAGTACTAAACACTATACAGATGCACTGAACAGCGCAAAGTTCCTTTCTTGGGTGAATATATCCGACACGTCTTATGTCGCACTACCAATGCCGCATTTTATTAGCAGAAACTCCTGTATCGAACAAAAGTACTTGATAATTAACGTGAAGCACAAAATATCAATACTGTACATACATCCAGGTAAAGGTATATCAGGAATTGTCATAGCCAAAATTGCTTGTGGCTAAATCGACAGCAGAGCACACTTGGTCGCACAAAACAGGTTTTCCATTATTAAATTTGTAACAGGGTGAATCTCATCCTGTCAACTAAATAGGCAACAAGGCCGTATGGCCATAGTCCGATGAAGTGAGCCTTCTGCTCCCATTCTCGCCACATAACTTCATTAAGCATATTGTGTTAGACTATAGCATAACTGCTCACCTAAAACCTGGCTCTCGTGAGCATCCACAAGGAAGAAGAAGCAACAGCACGATATTCCCACAAAGCAAAAGACACCAACATCATCGCTCCGGCTAGTTCCTGGCCGCTATCGCACTCTGCCGGGCGTTGAATACCCTCCGTCGACGTATCACTCACTACGTTGTCGAATTCTGCCTTCTCTCAGAGAATTCCTAGCAAATTTACCACAGCTGTCGTCGAATCAAAGCTTATGCTGCCAAACATCTCCATTACATTGCATGGTTATTCCATATTATATTTGGTACTCGCATTGGAAGCTTCGTTTTGCTGGAGCTCAGTTCTTCGTTTGATTTTTTATTGTCGCTACATCTTGATCTCTCTCTTCCAGAACTCTTTCTCTTCCGTTTCCTCTTTCTTCTGTTCCACGCATCATGACACCTCACCCAATCAGGTCCTTATGACTACAATTGTAAAAGCAACATGGCAGATTATCCAAATCATGTGACACACTCGCCCCCATTGAACGCAGTGGAGCCTGTGATATCAGACTTTTTAAGCTCTATCTTTGCCGTAAGCTTGAAATGACACATACTCAACTCTCTTGCCCCTTTTAGCAATTCTCTCTCCAGAGTTAACCTGACTACCACTTTTGTTCTTTATCTTTACAGACTTTTCTTGTTGCCTGTTATCTCTCTTTTTAGTATCTGCTTTAGGCTCGGACTGGCTTTTCAGAAAGGTATACAAGTTTGTGTTCAAATTCTCTTCATTTATTAGTTTTTTTCCTATTCTCTCTTCACGTTTCTTTGCCATAAGCCACCCTTTGCTTTCTTCATTCTTCCTTCTTGCAAAAAGCCTTTTCGGCTTTTTGTTGCTCCACGTAACCACTTCTATTTTTTCTTTTACTGTTTTGACTAACATTTTCACTAGTTTTTGTGTTTTCAACAGTCTTATCATATGAATTTCTTGCTGTATTCGTCTTCCGATTATTAACTTTTTCTCTTATTTCTCTATATCTTATTACTTTCTACTAAATAGTCTAATTTTTTAACTTTCTATTGTAATGGATCCATTCACCTCAATAAATTACATACTTATTTTTTTCATTTTGCTCACTTATTCTTTCCAAACTCTGATAATCAAAATGGAGATATCAAAATTGGTTAAGAGTTATTCCTATCTTACCTACTTCCAGCTGAAAACTTACTTCTTTCTGCTTAGACAGTTTACAGTCTTTTATCATCTTATTATGATAATTAGATTTAACTAATATTTCTTCTTATGAAAGGATGCCTTCCAACTGAGTCTTTTGTTCTTTCATCGACACAAAATTAAGTGAAAAAGCTTCATTATCTCTCATGAATACATTAAGTCCTATCGGCCACTTTAATTGTCCAGTGTTGACCAGAACATTTAACTAGTTAATTTCACAAGCATTTACTTCATGTAAGTCCAGATATTTTCTACTGACTAACTTGTCATTTTGTAGTTCTTGCAGACCTTGATTAATGTCACCATTGTATTTTAATTCGAAGTTGTTTTTTAAACATTCAAGTCGAATCTGGCCGCAACTTCTTTTAAGAACTCACACAAAATTCCTTCCTCTATCAGTCCCATGCCATTAGTCACTGATAAAGCTACGGACTCTCTGTATACTTCCTTAGATCCATTGTCTTTAATAAATTTCTTATAATGATTTACTAACTCCGTTTTATTTAATTCTATTAACTCTCTATCTTTATCGTCCTTTGGGTCATTCCATGAGAAATCGACCAATTTGGAAATAAATGGTTGCTCGACCATTTCAGATATTTATTTTTACACCATAGTTAACGCTATCATTGAGATGTACAAAATAATATTTATTTTATTTTTATCCTAATCCATTTTGGACCTCGGCTAATTTTTCTTTGCTGTAGTGAGGTAAAAAGCGGCTTTGACAGGATGTGGAAAAATGGATACCATTTCACTTCTGATTTTCATTATTATCAAGAGGACATTTCAAGCTTTCAGAAAATGTATAGGAATGTATGAAAATTCTTTTCTACCATGGAGTTAATCAATCTTGAAATTAGCAGTTCTTGCGAGCAAAATCGTCATTTTTGATGACTTATTAAGGTGACTAGGGGGTGTAAAGACAAGTTGCTAAATTTTTTCTGATAACTACGGACAGGATAGATTTCTACTATGGAGAAATAAAATTTGTGTTTCGTACTCTCTTTTCTTAATTCAGGCTCAAAGTTGGGAAATTTTCCTTTTTTGCTGATTTCAAGGTCAAATATCTCAAAAGGGGGACCATATAAAAATTTCACTTTTTTTCATCAAGATATACCACTTTTAGTACTCAGCAAAGCCTGTAAGTTTCATTTTGCAGATCAAAAGAGTTAGAGGTTACATGCGCTCAAATAAGTATAATAAATGGTCACAATGGTCGAACATTGTGCATGCACGGGTTAGAGGGACAGCCTCTTGTTGAGAGAGAATAAACATGGGGTCTAGTTTATCAAATTGTTCTTAGCTATACGGGTTTGCTTAAGGGTAGATTAAGAGCTTCGTATGTCATGAAGACGAAGGTAGAAAACTTTTTGATTCTACGGGTGACTCGAGTCAGCGGGAATGTTAATTTAAATGGCTAGATGGTTTAAGGAATACTTCAAAAGATAAAGAGTGGTTATTTCTAATAACCAGAAGATCCAGGAAAGGTAATTTCCTATTGTCCTATTTTCCTCAACTTCGTATGTGAACTTAATCGATGGAAAAAAGTTATTAAGGTGGTTAACGAAAGTAACAATCACATGAATTCGTATCAAAAATCGAAAACACATCATCCCCAAATGAAACCAAGCATCAGGAAAATAAAAACTTGATTTTTTAAGAATATCCTCGAAACTTCGGCGAAAAATCTCAGCTGGAATTGGGCTGAGGCAAGACCGCATGGCGATGCCATCATTCATTATACAGAATTGATTATTATACCGAGCTCTTACTCTACCATTAAGCAAACCCGCTTTCCAAATAGAGAATTTCTCTGATTAAGGGTATAGCTAAGAAGAATGGTTACAATTCCAAAATTATCACTGACCTTCTAAAGAAAAGAAAGTTTAAGAAGTTTCTTTCAGTTCTAACAACGTTACACGCCATCAAAGATAAGATAAAGACTATTTCCTTCCCCTACAACAAAATTGCTTATAAAAAATTTACATTCTATCTTTAAACCCGCATGGTATCCCTCTTTCTTTCAGCAATCCTAACCAAATAAGAAACCTAATAGGCAAACCCAAGGACAACATACCCTTTCATCATACCCTTTATGATGCCATGTATTCTCAATGCCCTATGCACTATAAAGGACAGACGAAAAGCAGACTGACCGTGAGATTCAAAGAACACCTTGCCCATAGACGTTATGGAAAAAGCAATCAATCAGCCACTGCTAAACATTCGAATGATACTGGACACGATTTCACTATTGATAACCTAAAACTTGTACTTTCAATAAATAAAAAATGTCTTTCAAAAGTATGGCCATCCAAAAGACCAATAAAAATACTCTACTCAATTCGGACTCAGGCCCCATAAGTGATTCACCCTTGATTCAATGGTGGTCTAAATTAACCAATCAATAAATTTTGCCGTTTGTATGCCTGTCAGCTGATTGGGCTTCTCTTAGGATATTTTCCTATATAAACAGATTTTTTTTGATTCTTTACTTCAGTACACTGGTTTTCCTCATGTTCTCCCTGTTCCTGCCGAATGATGAAAGCCTTTCTTTCGAAATGCGCATCCAGTTCGCATTTTTCTGTTATTTCTGTTATGGTTAAAGAGTTTTTTCTTTCATTTAGTTCATAATTAGAATTATTAAAGAAAAAGTCCCCTATAAATAAAAAAGACACCAACCCATAAGATAGGGTGCTTTTGAAAAAGGATGATGTGAGGTACCTAGCGATGTTCTGCACCTTAAAATAAACACAAATTTCCTCATACATTTTATCGAAATTGCATTCCTTAAAGGAGTAAGATTCACAGCCCACTGAAAGATTCATAATTACTAGACCTCAGAAATGAACTTGTTTTGATTGATAAGATGGTAAACAAGTAATTGATTCGACAATCACGAAACTTATCAGTAGCAAAATACATGTTCTTTCCGAACCTTATTTAGACCTATGTGATGTGGTCATTGACGCGATTTTGTTAACGCAAGATTTCTTAATTTTAATATCGAGTGACAATTGAAAAAAGCATGCTTAATTGAACTATGTTTTCGACCACGCAGCTTCTATTAGCCTATTCTGGCTTTCCTGTGAGAGTGATCGAGTTTAGGGCCAACACATTAATGAACAGGTAGTTCGCAGAAACATATTAATGGAATACGTGGTGGTGTTTACTTTATGCGCGGAGTTTAACCAATCTTCACAAGCTGTTTACTCCATTAAGAAATGCAGTATGAGGAAACTTGTGTTTATTTTAAGGCGCAGAACATCGCTAGGTAACTCACGACATCCTTTTCAAAATCATCCTGTATAACCGCGTGAAGATGCCCACGTTACTTGTAGTCGTTCAAAGTTCCTGTGGATAAGGTGATACTCGAAACTTCGAACGCACAAGACGCTACCTGTTGCTATTATCGGACCTTTTTTCTCGTTATGCCTATATTGTTTGCATCCATTTGTACTAGTTTTAGCTGCCAATGGATCGGAAAAGGAACTCTATACATTTTAATTTTCTGATCTTCTGTTTATGATTTAATTTGACCGATCAGTGTACTGAAGCATTGATCAAATTTAGTTTATGTTACCTTGGTATTGGGTGTTAGCTAGTCCTTTTAAGACTTGCTTCTTCAGCCTTTTCTGTTCAGATAGTTTTCCCCTTACCGTAGCTTAAAGATGACGTGCCTTAATTTTATAACTATTCTAGTTAAACAAGATTGGCCATCACACCACGATGAACTTGATGTAGTATTTAACACTTTATTTATCAATAAAACACCACTATTATACACTGAAGAGCAAACACATTATGACCATCACAACATTGGTGAATGAACTCGTCTGGACCATGTGGAGGGCACATAATTAAGTGGGAATGGTATTTAACTGCTGCTGGAGAAGATAAGGAATCAGTCTTGCACTTAATTTTGCGAGTGATGAAAAAGGCTGCTGATCTAAGCGAAATTGAAAAAGGGCAGATTGTAATGGCCCGAAGACTCAAAACGAGTAGCTCCGAAACTGCAGGACTGGTAGGTTGTTCATGATCTGCCGTTGAAGCGTATAAATGACAGTGAAACCTGCAGTGGACACCAAGGTGTTGGACGCCCATGCGTCATCAAAGAAAAAGAACGTCGGAGACTGTTCCGCTTGGTAAAGCAAGATCGGCGCGAGACAGTGGCTCAGCTGACTGCCCAATATAATTCAGGGGACAGCAGACGTTCCACTCGTGTGCCTCCGTTGACAAAGCATTATTATCAACTACGCCTACAGTGGGCCCGGGAACATCGAGACTGAACCATGGATAAGTGGAAGAGAGTTGTCTGGTCGGATGAATGACGATTTTTTATTCATCACGTCGACCATGGTGTCAGGTTATGCCGACTTTCAAGCGAACAGTTGCGTACCCCTGTACAGCAGACCATACACAGGCTGGTGGTGGCGGTATTAAGGTACATTTCCATAACTTGCTAGAGCTTTAAAGCAAATTCTACTCGCGAGAAAAATGCAGCTGTAGCTTGAAAGCTTTAAAGGAAAAACTAGTTTTGAAGGTATCCCATAGCTAAAGTGTCTTGCGAGAAATCGCAGGGAGAATCAAAAACACATGGCGCTTCTCAATGCACGAAAACGTTTGTTGTTACAGAGTTGGTATTTTAATAAGCCATTGATAATTAATCGTAAAAGTATTTTGTAAAAATGAAAACATATTTGCATTTTAGCAATATGTGTTATTTATTTTTATTTTCACTGAAGCTACAATAAATGGAATAAATAAAATAAAACAAAACCAATTAAATTTAAATAAACAGAACTATTAATTAATTAAATAAACTTAAGTCATAAATAAAGTAAAATAATACACAAATTAATAAAATAAAATGAGCAAAATGACAATACATATAATAAATTCAATAAAGACTATAAATTAATTAATGAATATAATGTATAATAAATGAGTAAAATGAAAATAAAATAAAAATATATATAAAATAAACTAAAAGTTATATAAAATAAGCTCAATCAAAGGTAATAAATAAATAAATAAATAATAAAGAAAATTACATAAATTAATAAAATAAAAAATAAAACAATAATAAAGAAAAATTAACCACAGCATAATACTCAAAAAAGAAATAATAATAAACTGAAGATATTCATCAAACAAATCTTGAATACAAAGAAGAAAAGGGAAATAAATACAATTCGCGGAATTCTTCCTTCACTTATCTCCTTTGTATTCATACTCTCCTCACGACTCCATGCACGCACCCATTGCAGTCATGAGAGAAAGGCATTAACTGCACATGTGCCTGGGTCATATCGAAGCTGCTAGTAGCTTTAAAATCAAACTGACTAGATATCTGCTTGAAGCGAAAATCAGCTTGAAATTCCTCGCGCTATACGCAACTCACGCATCTCAGCTTGGTGTTTCGGATAGCTTGAGCTTGAAAAATCACACGCAAAACGCTTAAAGCGAGCTATGGGAATGCACCTATATGCTTTAGGGGACGTTCTCATGGGCGGCTTTGGGACTGCAGTTGTGGTAGAACGGACCATGAAAGCTGCAGACTATCTGAACAACATTGTGAACCAGTTGCACCCTTACATGGCATCTGTCTTTACACTGGAAATGGAACCTTACAGCAGGACAACGCCCCATGTCACAAGGCACGAATTGTGTTAGAGTGGTTCGAGGAGCATAAGGATGAATTCCAATTAATGTCCTGGCCATCTAACTCGTCATTTGGGATGTCATGGAGCGGCAGCTCATTGCTCAAACATCACCATGTCGGAATATCTCGACTTTGCGTGACCGCTGCTTAGACATTTGGTACAACCCGTCTTTAATCATCTACCAAAAACTTGTCTCCGAGAAATCCTGCCAAATTTACTATAGCCATCATTAAATCAAAACTTATGCCGCCAAACGTCTCCATGGCAATGCTTGGCTTTTCCGTATCGTCTTTGATACTTGTATTGGAAGCTTATTTTTCCTGGACCTCAGTTCTACACGACTTTATCGTTGCTCCATCTTGATCTCTCTCTTTCCGGAACTCTTTCTCCCTTTTGTTTCCTCTTTCTCCTCTTCCACTCATCATGACGCCTCAACCAATCAGCTCCTTCATGACTCAAATTGTAGAAGAAATGTGGCGGATGACGTGTGCCATCATCACGATTTCGATTATCCAAATCACGTGACAGGGTTTTATTCAATTCCTGAATGTTTTGGTTTTCACCACACTTCTTTATGGGTGACGGATCTGGAGTTTGTACAGGCCATAGAAAAGTTTGGATGTCCTCATTTTGTAAGTAAGTGTTGATTTTTGGAGTGGTGTGACAAGTTGACTTATCATGAAAAATAAACTGCTTATCTCTAAAGTGATATTCAACAAAGAAAATTAGAAAATAACTTTACAATAGAATAAAGGGAGAACAGAGTTTACAACTACTTTCTCCATTTATTCCAGGCTTTATCAAGGATATAAACTACACTAGACAATTGACAATCGAACACTGAAGTAAGTGTACGTTTGTTCAGGTGGGACATAAGCAGTGCTTACACGAGTCGCACCCTTCCGGAATAAATTCCACATAAATACACTGAAATAGGCAAACAGCCTGACTAACTTAAAGAGGTCTTCAACATTATGAAAAAATAATAAGATTGACGATGATCAGATAAGTGGGAGAGGGAGAGGGGGAGGGGCTGATATCACATCTTCCAATACTCCAGGAAGGAAACGCTGCCAATGTCTTCGAAGTTGACATCAAGAATATGCCTCGGTTTTCTATACTGTGTATAGCACTGCATTTTCATCATGTTATTCAGTATTCCAGCCAACAAGTCATTGTCATGGCTCTTCATCGTCTGCACCAAGTTCATCAGGAGACCTCGGACACTCTTTCCACTGTGAGTCATGTTCAGATCTGAGTGGATGTAATGATTTGTTACGGTTCTTCTTCCAAACTGGATAATGGTCCTCAGGATAACATTCTGGAACGACTGGAGTTCACTCCATCTGCTTCTACATATAATCGCCCACGCAGGTATACAATAGAGGAGAATGGTCCGAATTACTGTCTAGTACAGTAGTAATTTATTGGCGATGCTGAGGGCATTGTTTCTGCCCAGGAGAGCTATAAGACTGTACTTAGCCCTCCTCGCTTTGTTCAGAGCGTAAGTTACGTGACGTCAGGGTACTTGTAGTTATCAACCCATTCGAGTTTCTTATTGAATAGAAGCATAGAATCCGGGGGACACTTAAACTTTATGTTGAAGTACACGGCTTTGCATTTTCCGACGTTAAGATTCAGTTTATAGCAATTAAAGCAATCCTTGAACTTCAAGGCGTTCTGCAACTGAGTGATAATGTGAGATGGCTGGTAAACTAGACAAGAGGCTTCTTGCCCTTATATACAGAAAAAGGGTACAATGAAGTAATATGATTGGATAAAATACAAAGAATGTCATGACAAAGGTAATGAGTAATACACTACAATGAAAATAAAAGCACAATATACACTGAACGACCAATTTATTAGACACACCTCTTTTGGAAAATGGATTGGCCTCCTAGTGACTCCCAAACAATGGAACAGGCCGAAGCGGTGTATAAAAGAGATGTATTGGATCACAAGTTGCAGTCAGCAGCAGAAGTGGACTGATTATGGGTAAATCCAAGGATTTGACCGACTTTGAATGAGGCATGATCGTTGGAGCTCGACGGGTGCATTTGAGTATTTGGCAAACCGCATACCTCCTCGGGTGCAACAATGTATTCACTGACTACAATGTTCAGTGACGACGGGAACAGCCTAACAAATTGCAGGCCAGTTCAATGAAGGAGCATTCCAACCCATTTAGGAGCACACCGTGTGGTGCACCTTGCACCGAGCTGGGTTTGACAACAGGCGGCCAGTATGAGTATCGTCACTGTCACCATGAAATAGGAAAGCGGGCCTTCTATGGGCACACAGGCATCGCCACTGGACACTGGATAAGTGGAAGAAGGTCGCCTGGTCCGATGAATCGCGGTTCCTACTTCATCATGCAGACAGCAGACTGCACATCTGGCACAGACAGCATGATGCTATGGACCCATCCTGTCAGCAGACAACTGTGCAGGCGAGTGGAGGAGGAGTGCTGGTCTGGGGTGTCTTGTCTTGTGACACACTGGGTCCTCTGATATCCAGACATATCCCTGAATGCGACACACTACCTGAATGTTGATGCCGATCAGGTGTACCAGTTCATGATGACTGTGTTCGCTGGTGGTGACAAACAGTTTCAGCAGGAAAATGCTCCCTGTCACCGTGCTCGAATGGTCTTGAACTGGTTCGAGGAACATGACGCAGACCTCCACCTGCTTCAGTGGCCAGCTCGGTCGCCCGATCTCCACCCACCTTCCCACACTACCGTCCAACCTGCACCAATTACGGGGGGACTGTGATTATTCCACCTTATTATTACGGGACTCAACCCACCTTCCATGCCCGCACGTATTCAGGCAGTTCTCGCCGCTAAAGGAGGCGCAACACGCTATTAGCGGGGTGTCTCTAATAAATTGGTCGTTCAGTGTATATAACATGGATGTACATTGATTGGATAAGAATACAGCGAATGAAAAAAAAAAGAATGGGTACATTATAAAAGGTATACTAACTGGCAGAAAGCAGAAAAATAACGATTGGATAATAAATAACAGAAAATATAGAATACAAAAGTTGATCGACATAATTAAATAATAAAAGGTTGATCCATAAAGGAATAGAAAATAGAATACAAATGAGAATTATAGTAAATCTGAGACGGAATTAAGAATGGAAAAAATGTCGAAATCCGTTTGACAGTTATGGAGATCAGCAGATGATTCTTGGTTTTGAAAATCTCTATGGATTCCAGAATTGTAGTTTTACAAAAGTCATTACATAAGTGGAGAATGGACATCACTTCTTCGCATTTCCTAGGTGCGTGCCCTGTGAGGTGGTTTGCATAATGGGATTTGTCATCTTTCTTCCGGAATGACATGTTCTTTAAAGCGAACAGCGAAGTTACGGGATGAAAGTCCTATGTAGTCACAAAATCCGCAGTCTAGACTAGACGATATACACAGGAACTTGTCACAAACAAACTTGATCAATATTTGTTGGTATTGGTACGGGTGTGAGAGTTCAACATATGGAAACAGGGGGTAGAATATCCAAAGATGTGGACACCACGTGAAGAAAGGAATTAGTCGGGAGGGGGGTGGAAATGGGGCTAAGGTATAGAAACATTTCTTGGGCGGGGATGGAACTGGAGGCTTAGGGTTAAAGAGGGTGAGTTTTTTGTGACTTAATAGACGGGAAAAAGTAGAGGGAGAAAACCATTCATAGAAGCAAGGGAGTGGATAATGCAAAATTCAGAGGAACGAGAAAAAAGGGTTGGGATGTACTTTGAGAGCACGATCTATGAGGAAACAGAGGGAAGCAAGTTTATGGGAAGAACGGTGTGGCAAAGAATGGTGGATTACGGTAGGTTAAAAGATGTGGTAGGTTTATGCTAAACGGAGAAGGAGAAGTATGTGTGATGGGGTTATTAGTGATGAGAACGTCAAGAAAAGGGATAGGCTTGTTAACTTCAGTTTCGGATGTGACTGGATATGGGGGGAGGGGGGGAGAAGGAATTAAAAATAGTAGAAATAGCAGCAGGGGAAGTAGTGCGGTTTTTTTTTAATGTTCTTTTATGGATCAACCTTTCTTTATTCAATTATGTTTATGAATTTTTGTATTCTATATTTTTTGTCATTTGTTATCCAGTCGTTATTTCTCTGCTTTCAGCGATTTAGTGTAACCATTCTCTTCTTTTCATTCGCTGTATTCTCATCCAATCAATGTACACCTATGCTGTTTATTTTGCTTCTACCTTCATTGTATTGTATTAGTATTGTCTTTGTCATGCCATTCGTTTATTTTGTCCAATCATATTACTCCATTGTACCATATTTCTGTATATACAGCCGAGAAGCTTCCAGTGCAGTTTTTATCCTTGATAAAGCCGGGAATAAATGGCGAAACTAGTCGGAAACTCTGTTCTCCGTTTATTGTAAAGTCTCTACCGATATCAATGATAGAAACAAAACTAAGAACTCCCAATTTATTGACCTTAGAATAAGAAAAACTATCCTAAACTTCTACATACACTTCTCCATTTATTTTCCCATAGATTATTGTAATTTTATCTAGCCTTTAGAAGACATGTAAACCCAAATCATTAAATAAGATGAAAACTTTTTGGAATCCCTTAAAGACTAATTAGCAAACTTTTCATTACTCCATCTCCAAACTAAATCTCCATTATAATCTCCAGAACCAATGTTGATTCTACTTTCGTTAGAGAAGAGAAGGCAGTCTTCAATCTTACTTCAGTCTTCAATCTCCCATTTTTTGTGTTATTTTGGCCATTGAAGGATTTTTGCCTGATGCTTTGTTAACTGAATTTAGTCCTTTTGGTTTTGTAAAATTTATAACCCATTTCCTTCAGTCGATTTCTCGCCGTCCTATTACCCATATTTCCAGTACACTTTTTTCATTTTGTGACGTTGCATGTCAGTTTGGAAGTCACGTGAGTCTGGCGAAAAGGGGAGGAGAGTTTGTTTGTAATTTAGATCAACTTACCTGTGGGGTTTGTTTCCTTTTATTTGATCTTTTTTTTTGTAGTCTACTTAGCGATTATTATCGCACGACGTATTTTACTGTATTGATTAGCATCGATAATGATCTTTATTTGTTGATTTTGTGAAATATTTTTCGTTGTTGTGATAGTCTTTTGCGGAATTGTTGTATGAGAGTTCTGTGTTTCGTGTGTGCGCTCTGTTGTAGGCTGCAAATGTTACTGCTAAATTTCAGAAAGATCGTCGCAGCCTCCTGCAGAGGCACTGTTGTTGTATAAACTATGAGAAAAGTGATCAGGAAGAAAAAGAGTTGTTTTTGTCAGTTTAAAAATTGTTTGTTTTGTTTTTTTGTTTTTGGGCATTCCAGCATCAGCTTCTGAGCGGGACGGACGTGTTGTCGGTTTTCCTATATTTCATTTTCGAACACCGAAACTCAGAGCCCGCGCTGGAATGATAAAAATATCTAATAAGCGATACATTTTAACATTTAATGATTTTGTTGTCTCTTGTATTAGTTTTAGTTAAGTTTTTACGGTTATGAGCATTAATTTGAGTAGTTGAACAAGGGACATGACATGCGGAGCGACACCACAACGTGTTCCGGTTCGACAACACGGGAGTGTATTGCGCAATGAGAGACGACGGAGTGGAGTTTAGAGGAATACTGCAGCCAAGCAGATACGCAACTGGTAATGATTTATAACTGGCAGTCCTGGTGAGTGACATTTTCCTACTATTTGCGGCATGGCAATCTGAATTGACGGAGAACCCTGTGCGGGAACTATTCATGTGCAAGGTCGGCCGTACTTAAGAATTTTTCCCCTTGTCACATTCCGTATTGTGGGTACATTGCATCTGCCGCAGATTTAAATGAATCGCCAAGAAGAAGGATTATTGTATGTCTCGATTAACGGCCAAAGTCACTTTCCCTAGCTCTAATATAGATTTAGATAGTGTTTAAGACTGATCGCATCTGGTCATGGAGTATGATAATGCCATGCGTACTGCCCAGCGAACAAAGTACATGGTGGAGCCGGAACCTGGATGCTGACAACTGCATATCATGTGCGTAATCACGCTATATACGCTGAGCATTAGCAGCATCTCAGAGGCTCGCCAGTGGCCGACGAGGTTCTAAGTACTTGCTCCCACCAAGAAGGGGTCACTGTAACTCCCCCCTTTCTCTGGCATAAAAAGAGGCATGGAACGCGTGTTGGCGTTTGTTTGAGGAATATTTTTATTCGGGGGAGCGTGTTTGTTCGTGGCAAACTCGTCGACACTGAGAGGTGGCCTGCTCACCTTCCACGCCGAGGGAAGATTCCTGGGTGTCCCTAACGGCTGATCATGAAGACATGTGCTAACATACAGGTTTTTATTGGCAAATTGGAGCACATTCGCCGTATGTAGAGTGTTCTGTTCTGTTATTAATAGTTCGTAGGGTTCCCTCGAATTTAGAATAAATTTAAAATTAACATACCCGTTGTCAACGCATGTAACATTTTTGTACAGAATAAAAAAGTAGCGTTATTAATAGTACGAAGTGAGTTTGCGTATTTCTTCAATAACTGCTTCCGAACCCTTGACATGCCCATCCTCCAGCCTCTATTCATTCGATGTACGTGACCATGCACACTAAGTGGAGGGTTGACTTGTCACCCTGGCGCCCGAACAAAGACCAGTAGTCCGGAATTTCCGATGCAGAACTCAGTCGTACTATTGTGTGGATGCTGTGGCGTGCTGGTGCATTTTGTTGGTGACATTAATGTGTGAGGGTGCAAAAGAATAGATGTGATTGAGGAAGGTATTGTGTGGTAAGGGTTTGGATGATGGAGGAATGAGGTGTGGAAGCGCGAATGAGGGAGAGTATTGGTGCAGGGCTTGATTGGTGCATATAAGAGATTGGGAAGGTGTAGCAGTGAGATTGAATGTGGGGATACGCTTGGTATGGAATGTGCATGTAGACAGGTTAGGTTAGGTTAGGTATCAGATTCCTCACGTGTATCGGGAAGCTTACAGATGGAATCTGGCAGAGTTCGAGCAGGCCAGAATCATTGAGCCCAGCGTGAACCCTTGGAACTCTCCAGTCCACGTAGTCCAAACGGGGACGTAAGGATCACCTTAGATTTACGTCAGGTGAACCTGTACACGAGCCCCGTGGATTATCCGACCCCTATAATTAAAAATATCCTGGAGGAGCTAAGGGGGCACAGATACTTCTCAGTGCTCGACCTTAAAAACGGGTACTACCAAATACCGTTGGCAGAGTCACTGAGAGAGAATTCTTCCCACCTTTTTCAACAATATGTGGTGGCGTCTCTGAAGGGAGGGGTCAGAAAAAACATCCATATGTTCCTGGATGATATTCTGATTTCCACAGCAACATTCCAGGAGCATGTGGACGTGCTGCGTTGGGTGCTGGAGAGGTTCAGGGAAAGGGGGCTAGTGGTTAAGCTGGCGAAATACCAGTGTTGCACCCCACGCGTGCATTATTTGGGGCACATCATCACCGCGGATGGAGCTTACCCTGATCCGGGGAATGTAGAAGCAATCCAGAAGCTGGTAGAACCCAAGAATGCACGCGAAGTTCGCAGCTTTGTAGGCTCGGAAAATTTTTATCGGACTTTTTATACCGGAGCTTTCAGAAATTCTAACTCCCATTACGGAGCTGACGAAGAAAGGGATGCCGTTACAATGGAGCGCCGCCTGTAAGGAAGCTTTCAATGCCATAAAAATGGTCTTGAGCAGCATGCCTCTGTTGATTCCCCCCGACTATGATCGAGAATTCTTCCTATCAACCGACGCTTCGGCCAATGCGATTGGTAGCATGCTCCAACAAGAGGTTGAGGGAGCCCTGCAACCCATTGCTTACTTTGGCAAAAAGTTGCAGGGGGGGGAATCAACTACTCGGTAACCAAGAAAGAGGCTCTGGCGATCGTCCAAGCGGCCGGCCACTTTCGGATATCATTCTTGACCACCCTACCACAGTATTAACGGACCACCAGCCTCTGGCGTTAATCCAGCGCATGCGTAATATCAATCAGCGTGTGCTGAGATGGGCACTAAAGCTGGAAGAGTATGGGTTCGTATACAAATACGTGAAGGGTAAAAAGAATTTTGTGGTGGACCTGCTGTCACAGTAGTGCTGCTCTATAATGACCAAGCTTCTAGGCCCCGTTGCAGGTGAGGAACTCCAGACAGCCCAGCTGGAGGATGGGTGGCTCTGGGTAATCGTGCAAGCACTTGAAGCACGAATTGAAGTACGCTGTGTGGGAGGGCAGTTTTTGTCTTAGAGATGGGATGATAGTGCTGATCGAAGCAAAAAATCCTGAAGGATGCGCATGAGTGTGTATCCCACAGGTGTTGCGGAAAAGTTTGACCGCATGGCACCATGACGGGCTGCTAGGGGGGAGGGGGGCACCGGGGTGTTAGTGTGACGCTCCAGACATTGCGAAAAAAATATTTTTGGCCCGGAACGAGAAGTGACATAACGCGGAAGATCCGTTACTGCGAGGTCTGTCAACGCACAAAAATTAATTTGACCAGTGTCCCTTGGCAGGAAGGGGGGATCGGTTCATCCTCGTGTCACAAAATACCCCTTCCAAAAAGTGGCAATTGACGTGGTAGGCCTAGTCCAGAGGTCCAGCAGGGGGTTTGGTTCATCCTCGTGATGACTGACGTTTTCACGAGATTCGCTGAAGCAGAGGCACTCCCCGACCAGACAGCTGAGTCTGTAGCGCGGGCTTTCACCCGAAATATCGTGTGTCGCTATGGGATGTCTCAGCAAGTAATCAGTGACCATGGTGCTAACTTTACCTCGGCGGTGTTCAGGTCGCTGTGTGAGGACCACTCACAAATTAACAACAATGTACCGGCCAATGTCCAATGGAATCGCAGAGCGATGCAACAAATCACTGTGAAACTGTGACGGCGTTGTGCAATGAACACCCCAAGCAGCGGGATGACGTGCTAGATTTCGCTTTGTATACCCTGCACTAGTCAGTCGAGGAGAGCCCTGCCTTCCTGCTGTACAGATTCGACGAGGACTCACCCGAGGGTCACCACCGAAGTGATGACAACCAGGCTGATGGCACGAATAAAGTACTACGGTATCGGTCGGAGCTGACACGAACCGAGGCGCAAGCACGTACTAGAAGAGTCGGAAGAGGAGGACGAGGAGATGGATGATTGGGGACCTATGGCAGGTGCATGTCGAGAAAGGGTACACGATCGAATAGTACCGTTAGCTAGGGAAGACCCCCTGGTACCTCTGGGTGAGGTGGAAGATAGAGTAGATTTTATACATGGGGAGAAGGAAATAGCATTGACAAGAGAGGCGTTACCACATGAGCAAGGAGGAGAGAGTGTTAGATATGAAGTGGAACAACCGGTACAGGAGGAAGCCCGACCAGTACATCGGTATTCACTACGTAGGCAAGCACGCCCTAATTCTTAGGCACTCCACAGGGACATAGGAAAGGAGAAATGAAATACGGGGTTCTGAGGCCTTGAATGGTGAAATAGCTGGGCGAAGGTAGTGGAATGTGTTATGGATGTGTATGTGTTGAGTGACTGAGGGTTGTAACTGTGTGTCTTTTATCTGACTATGGTAATTGGAATAACTGTGATTTGTGTGTGTTAGTGTTGTGAGCGTTTGTTCTGCGTCTGATTGAATTAGGTAATTGTTTGTAATTAATTTGGTGTTATGTGGAGTGACGTACTCGAACGTAACCCTACACAGGGTATGTTCGAGGCCTTTTGTCGGGCGCATGTGACGTTCCATGTTAGTTCTCACAGTGACTGGGTCTTGACAATTACAGTGCTCCCTCTATACAGGGTGTCCAAAAAGGGGACTCTTTCTCGCCCATTTTCTCAAAATCTTTCAAGGAGAAGGGTGTGATTAAAAACATGTGTTGGACTAATGTGGTGTTGCTCTACAGGGTAGCAATTGGAAATTTTTCTCTATCTTCAATAGTTTTCGAGTTAGCAAATGAATGACCTTAAATTTTAGGGTCAAGGTCAAATTTGAGTGTGGCAATGAATTCACCACCCCCTATAACCTATAAATCACAGTCATCAGATCTCGCCTACATGGCAGCTTTGAGATATCTGCATATTGCCAGACTTTTTGGACAACCAGTTAACGGCAATGAGCATAAGAGCAAATTTTTGATGGCAACTCAATATAAGGAAGTTCTTTCCGGAAAATAAAAACTGAAGAGTCAAGAGGAAGTTTTTTCTGATTGGTCATGATGGTTGATAAAATCATAGTTATGCTCTTAAATACGTACATCGCTCATCAAATATTTACGTTTTCACAATTTCCTTAAATTTAAAGGAACTCTATGGAAATAGGAAAGAAAAATTTAAAGGATTTTTTTCAGGATTAATTTTCATCAATAATTTAAACATCTGAGGTTTGGTGTGCAAAAAAAAAAAATCCTCATAACACCACTCTTCATTTACTTTTTAAGAGAAATAATAGGAAGAATGTCGCTATTTATTATAATAATTCATCCCAAACAATGTTAACGGATCAGACTGTAATGCACAAATTTTCCGTTTCACCCTGTCCCAAAAACAGGAATTGGCACACATGATTAAAGAGACAGTCCACTCTAAATGAAAGGGGGATCAAATAGATTTATATTTCATTTCTTTTCATTGTGATGTTCGAATAAATCTTCCATCACATTTCCCCCCCTTTTTTCAAACACTGATATTTTATTTGATTTTCAGCCATTAAAGTTTTTTTATAATACAATTTTTAATAATCTATTAATATTTAATTAATCTTAGATTTTTTCTTTTTACCCAGGTAATATTAATAATTTTTTTTTGTATGAAATTTTAAAGCTGTTGAAAATGAAAATTTTTATATAATTACTTTTCTGGCTGTCTGTCATTTAAGTCATTTTTTATATTGGGCAGAATATAAACTAATACAATTGGAATAATGCTATTATATGTGTACACATTTTCTCTAGTAACATTCCCCTTGTAACATTCTTTTTAATAATATTTCATCTAGTAACATTTGCCTTAGCAATATTTATATAAGGATCCTCTGATTTTTGAAATTCCAGTAATCTGATTAGATTATTTTGGTATATTTTTTTTTTTAAGAAAGCTTTGTGTGATTTTATCACAAAGATCATGTGATACCTTGATTGTTGTCATTACTTTAAAAGTTGTTCTCTTATTTACATAATTATGCTCTGAAGTGTGCCTTTCTATTGTTGCCACGTGCTAGCCGTGTGCTTCTGGACTGTTGCCTCAAGAGTATAAATTCATGAGCTTTTGAAAATTTTTCACTACTCCCTACTTTTCTGCCCAGCTATGATGCCAACACGAGGCTCCTCCATCTTTTTGGCCACTACAGCATTCAACCTTCATTCTGATGTTCATCTAAGTACTTCTGCAAAAATAACTCTTTGACTTCACATTCTCCAAAGTTTCAGGATATGTAAGCCTTTTTCATTATCATCCTCGTCGTCCACTTCTGCTGAGATGGACATTTGCTATTATAAACTGTGATTCAGATTTGTCTGGCTTCCCCAGGCAATCTCTTCTCCGGAAGTAGTCTCCATCAACCATTCATTATGTAACGTTAAAGTCTTGCTGTCTGTAGTGCGCTAATCAAGCCCCATTGGGACTTAAAATTAAAAACTTTAATTCGGACAGTTAACCTTTCTAAATTTTATAAATTTCCATTATGTAATTTTCCTCTTCTTATCTTCATTCTTGACCCATAATGTAATTCTAAATTAACTTTCAAACATTTTTAAGGGTGGTTTTATTTTACTTAATTTTGGTCCCATTTTGCATCTAGGCAAATGGCTGAGTAGTCAATTTTTTTTTTTACTTATATTATCTATTTTACCTTTTTTCAATTTCCTTATGGAAAATAGTAAGGGATTTTATAATTCTACTTTTGATTTATTGTCAAATTTGGCAACTGTAGGTGAATCACATAATTTATTCACTGTGATTGTGTTGCATTTTTTTATCCGAGTCTTAACCTTATTCAGATTTATAAATACGCTCTTTTCCCATTTTATTGTGGTGGCCACACAATTGCTCTCAGAATTTTAGATGTGCATTTCAATTGCATGTTGATCTAAGTTACTTAGCAATCTTGATGTTGCTATATTATCGTAAAACGGTTTTAACAATTTTTTATTCTGATTCACATACAATTGTGCTTTCTTTTGGTAACTTATGCTTCTAGTCTTTTGAGGATAAATAATTTTAAAATATGGTTCTTATGAAGGAAATCTCTTCAAAATTTTAAAGATTAAAATTTAATTTTTATACCATGTCTATTGTCCATGTTTTCTTGTCTGCAAACACACTTTTAACTGCATACAACATTATCTAGCTTAGTCTTATCATAATTTTTTTTTTTCCTTCTTAGCTTTTATGTCTTTAGCAAAGAAAAAAAAAACACAACAGAATGTATATCTAAATGATGTTTAAGTTTTAAAATCCACTATACTTTCTTCTGTGATATCTCCTTCTTAATTCTAATCTCACTCATGTTGTGAGAATAGTTGTTTTTTTGATTAAATTTAAAACTCTTGCACTTTAATCAAAGAATTTAGCTGATTTTAGTAATTTCTTTCTGATGCTTTGAAAATATCAAATTTAAGTTAAAGTTTAAAAAGTTAATGTTAAAAGTAAATAAATATATTACTTTAAAACGTTACATCATTAATGTAGACGTTTAACTTATAAAAATGTTCTGCTGATATGTAAAACATAGTGGCTACATCCACGTCCGACGTTGATTTTGATAAACATTGGTTTATTTATGCCCTGACATCATAAAAAATTAAACAAGTTGCCGCAAAGAATTCTGGGACCTGTCTCTTGATTTAGTGAGTGTTGCTCTTGCTTTGCACGATCGATTTTGAATCAACTTTTAATTTTAAAATGTTCGGCAACATTCAAGTGTATTTTTTCACAAATTTTTAAAGAATATTAGCCACATTTTAAATTATCTGTAACAACTTCCATGCTTCGTTTTTCATGAAATTTTCGGTATACAGAAATATTGCCGACTACATAGCAGGATTTGTTGCAAAATATTTGATCAAATATGTTGCAACTGTGACAAATATTCCATATAATAAGTCATTCAATCATTACAATAAAAAAGAAGAATAAAATGAATATAACGTTCCGAAGATCTGATTAAAGCATGCTAAAAAAAAGTGGCTCATTTTTCCGTACTGCTTCATATTGTAAGAAGGAAAATAAACAGCTATTTTTCTTTTCTAACTAAATTTTATGAAATTAGTTAATGATATTTTAGAAACTTGTACTGGCAAAAACGATTAAGCTTTAAATTATCATATACTTGATGCAAGCTTCCCATTAGAAAATCATGCTGTTTTTTAAATTACGTTCTAATTAACTTTAAATTATTTGAATTAAGTTTTAAATAATTAATAAACGATCACTTGAATTAACAAGAACAATTAATTGCAAATGTTATTGCTTTATTTGTAACATAGTGAAATATTACAGTATATGTAAAAAGTACCATTAATATTACTGCGAAAATGTTACCTTTTTATGGACAAAAGAAAAGGAATCACACATATTTATTTATTACGAGATTTTTTTTGAAATTTTTAAAACGCATTATTCTCGCTTCTCTTGCTCTACGCATAGCCTACGCTCTACGTTCAGTAATCCCAGGATTCTTCACGGTAACTGATTTGAAATGTAGTTATTTATGACGTCAGGACGTAAATAACCCAATCAGAGGGCGGACGTGTCTCTATCAAAATCAACGTCGAACATGAATGTAGCCACTACGTATTTCAAAATACTGAAAATTTTGTACACTTTCTTTTGGAGCGGAGTTAAGGCGTGATACGGCTATGATGCGCTCAGGGAGGAGGGAAGGGGGTAGAGGGAGCAATAGCAGAAATAGTTGAAGCCGGAAAGAGTTCTCTCTGCCATATTGGTTGGCCCAACTTCTGGTCTGCTTTAGCAAAATGCCTGCATCCTTATTTTATTATTTTAAATTTTATTTTATTCTTTACATTAAATTAAGGAAGTTATATATTTATATCGATTGTTCATTCATGAAAATTCCAGATAAGCAGTTGCTAATTTCTCTTTTTCTCTGGAGAATAGCTTATTATTGCCAAAATATAATACTACCACTTAACTGTTTATAAGACCAAATATCAGTAATTTGTTTTAATATTTAAATACAGCATTTTTCCTTTTTATTTGTAATATAGTAATTTCTCTAATATTGTTTATAGCTTAAATTTAATTATTTCCGGTCAGTGATTTTTTTTAAGCATCCTTATCTAATATTTATAATTGTAATAACTGTAAAAATAAAGTTTTTTCTTTTGCATTCAAAAGTGTTGGTTTTCGTAATTTATTTCAATTTAAATTGCATTCAAGTTGACAATCAGTTTAACTTTAAAAGCTTTTCTTTTCGTTAAATCTGCAAAAAAAATTAAGCAATTAAAAGTTTCAGAAAAAATTGATTCTATTCTGTACTTCATATAAATATTTATTATGGTTCTTAATTTTAAAGAAAATAAAAGTGAAAATTTGCTGAGAGAACATAGGCAATGAAGGGGCACCTATATTGAAAGTTGGGATTACCAATATGGCGTAACTAACCAAGATGGCCGCCCAAAGATACCATCTTCTGTAAGCTGCGAAATCAAAATTTGGCCCAAGAAACGCATGGTTGTCTGGTGGAAGAGTGCTAACTAAAGACTCATTAGGAAGAACTATAATTTTACACAATCTCTCTGAACTTCAATCTGTCAATTAGATTAAGTTTAAAAAAATCTGGATCTTGATATTTATTCATTTGGTTATTAGATAATGATTTCACTTCATAGTTTGTAATAGCCTGTTAGTCATATAAAACTGTGAATTTTTTTTTTTTGTACTTAAGCAATTTTCCCCTCATTATGGCTTTTTGATTTCTTGGTCTTAATTTTTATTCCTTTATTAGTTTAATTTCCCTCAGATTGATTTTTCAACCTATGCTTCTCTTGGTCATTTTCTTTTTCTCATATCTTGAGATATCTGGTGTAGTATTTGGTCCTTTTTATCTTTTATCCACTTCAATTTTATATTTTCTCTGCATTTTTTCTTTTTATTTGTTGAGTTTCTATGTCATCGTGCGCTAACCCTTTACCTTTCTCTGAATTTAATACTCTTTTGGCGAATGAAGTTAACTCCTCATTGCGTGGTCCTCCGCTTTTTTTACTTGTGATAAATATTCGAAGTGTTTGTGCTAATTTTTCTTCATTTCTCACGTCTATTGCCTCGCTTAACTCTCAGCCACATTTTATCACTATTTTAGAGACTTGATCTAAGTCTTCTGCTGATATTTTTCCTCTTAATGGCTATTCCTTCACGGCTATACATCGTCACTTTAAAAAAAGAGGGGGCAGTTTATGTGAATAACTCTGTACATATTATACTGAAATTACTTCTGATATTGAAATTATAACTATCGAAGTTAACAAAAAATATTATATCATATCAATTTATCGCCCTTTCTCGGGTTTATTTTCTTTATTATTCTGTTATTTGTCCAAGCTTCTTTGAACGGATATATATTAAGAGAAGGACGAGACACAAGACCCTGGAATACAATAAATAATAGTTAATAATTAAAAATACAAATTAAATAAAAAATAAGATATAATAAACAAAAATAAATAATCAAAATCAAAATAAAAAGCTGACGTCTCGGAAAGAGACTATCCTTTATCAAAGCAACTTCAGGTTAATTCTCTAATATTCTATTTGCTTTTGGAGAATTATCCTTTTTTGCTTTGATAAAGGATAGTCTCTATCCGAAACGTCAGCTTTTTATTTTGATTTTGATTATTTATTTTTTTTTATTATATCTTATTTTTTATTTAATTTGTATTTTTAATTATTAACTATTATTCCAAGCTTCTTTCTGATTTAAGTTTATCCTCCAAAAAAATTATTATTTTAGATTTTAATTTAGATTTTTCGAAATCTTCTTCTAATATTATTTCTATAAAAGGACTTAAAATGTCTGCATATGGTTTCTCACCGGCTATTTCTTCTTATATGCATTTTACCAGCTTTTACAATTCCTACTCTTTAATTGATCAATGTTTTCTTGCCCTTTCCGATTGCTCGCTCAGTGGCTCTATAGATCTAGCAATTTCTGACCATTTTCCTATTTTTTTATTATGTCATTCTTCTACTCATAGAACTTTAACACACTCTTCCTTCAAAGGAAGACTAGTAACGCCTGCTCGGCAGGCAGTATTTAATGCTTTCCTGGAACTTACCGACTGGAACACTATATTTGACTCGAATGAGAATATCAATACATCATTTAACAGATTCTTTTCACATTTTAGCACAGGCCTCAATAGCTACTTCCCTTATATTCTATTCTCTTCAAAAAAATCTGATTTTTCTTTTCTCAAACCATGGATGAATTCTAACATTTTATCATTAGTTGCCCATAAAAACGCCCTCCATCGGAAATTTTGCCGGAATCCCAATTCTGTTGCTAAAAATAAATTTCGCTCTTTCTCCAACCTTCTTAAGAATACAATCAAAACAGCTAAGTCAAATCATTACTCTCATTTATTTAATAAAATAAACGGAAATAAAGCTAAGCGGAAATCGATAAACAGTTTAATACACAACGCTCGTGTTGCTCCAACTCCTTTCCCTGATTCCACACCTACTTTGAATGCAGTCTCGGATTTCTTAGAGACATTTTACCCTCTACCTCTGTGAATTCATCTTATCAATTACCCTACCCATATTTGGTACCCTTGAAGCCCATTACCTTTTTCATTACCCCTGCGTCTTTAGATGAAATAGCTTGTCATTAAAGGACAAGTACCACTTAAAAACTAATTTTTGTCTAAATAATCTAGAGAGAAAATAAATTAATGTAGTAATATTAAAAATTGCAAAAATCTCTCTAAATATATAAAAAATGCATTTATATATGTATTTCATAAAATCCACCGTGCTCCATTTTGAATTCCCGTGACGTCATCGGCCTGCTGAAATGCGAGCTGTAGCTTCTTTTAGCATTGTAGGAGGTATACGATATGGCTAAGTGCGTCTCGGATAGCAGTTCTGAATTTTTCAAGCGACAAAAATTTCGATGGAGATTTTCAAAACTATTCTATGAATTATTTGAAAATCGTGAAATTAGACCATACCAATTGGAGCCGCAAATAAAAAGATTTGCCAATTGAA
>JAHWFO010088325.1:471434-488697 GCA_023313115.1 Rhysida immarginata | reverse complement strand
AAGCTTACACTTTTGGTTTCATTTATTATTTTAGTGATTTGCATAATGGACTAAAGTTTTATTAATGAATTTTAATGAAATTTTCATAACTTTATGCAGTAATGTGGCTATTCAAAATAAACAATACGTGAAAACAAAATATTAATACCTAATACATGTATAATTGTTGCATCTTGGACTAATTTGCTGAAATACTTAAAAAGAAAATAAAGGACTATAATAGCAAATTGGTAATTGAACTTTTAATAAACCTACGCGTTTCGTGGTAACCACATCATCAGGGTAGGACACAACTACATTCGGTCCAGGAATGTTGCCAGTATTTATGGCCTTACCCCTCCAATCAGAAACAAGTTCCAATAGAGGGGTTTACATGAAGTGCAATACATCCATTGGTCACAAGCATAAAACAGTATTAACATTAAGATATTATATTACATTGGCAAGAACAGTAAAAGGACAGTGGAATATAATTAATTCAAGCAATTACAATAGAATATAAAAATGTAAAAAAATATACGAATAATTCATAATTCAATTTTTTCATGTATAATTACATAGCAATAAAAGTGATCCCAATTGTTGGATCAAAAATTTCCCCTATTCTTTGTTGTAAAACTGCAACATTGAAGTTTATTTTTTTCTGCTCAACATTTTACGTACTGTAACTTGTTGATATTCTTTTTTCACCTCTTCAAACAAATGCAGCTAGTTTTGACTTGGTCTTGTAGCGATAAAAAACAAAGTTTTCTTTTTGACATGGTGACAATAGCAGGCAAGAAACTGAAATGTGATGTGAAGAGTGAAAGTGATGTAAAGTGAGCCCAACACATGCATTCTCAACTGCAATCACATGTTGAGCTCTTCCTAATGTAAGATAAAGCAGCCGTGTGAATGAATGCCACTGATACACAAAGCAAAGAAACAGATTGAACAATGCTCAGTTTCCTACTCCTCCTTCAAAAAAATGAGCATACTCTTTAAATTAGAGGAAGTGGCAATATTAATGCTTCAATCCCAAGACCAACGACCACCCATTTCAGGCACCAATCATTGATGTTCCCTCTTTAAACCGACCAGTAAACATGGCAAAATCAAGTCATGGCAATCTTGACTCGATTTTGCCGTGTCTACTGGTCGGTTTAAAGAGGGTATATTGATGGTTGGTGCCTGAAATGGGTGGTCGTTGGTCGAGTAAAGAGGTGGTCGGCTTAAAGAGGGAAAAAATGCATTATACCTATGAGACATTAATTCCGTGCCAAGGAAAAGTGGTCGAGTTAAGAGGGGGTCGTGTTAAAGAGGTGGTCGAGAATAGAGGTTTCACTGTAATATCTTGCCTTACCCCATCAGTTACAAAACTGAATTCTATCATTCCCACTCCTTCAATGGGACTAGTTATTTGACCTATAGCCCAGAGACATATTTGTGTTACTGACTACTTCATATGAACTAAACAACTTACGGTTGTTACAAAAATGGGTAGATGCGGCAGTGTCAAAGACCCAAGATTCTTTATCATTTACATAATTTTCCTGATTAATAAAGGCTTCAGTTAAAAATGATTTATCAAATGTCTTTTCCAGAAAAGTCTTATCTACTTTACACTGGGAAACTAGATGACCAAATTTCTGACATTTAAAACATGGTCCTAATATACACTTATTATTTTTCATGAACTTAGGTGATTTGGCAACATCTCGTTTCTTTCTGTATAGTACTTTTTACCTTGTATGCATGATGCTCTTCTTTTCCTAAGTCAATAGTACATTGCTTCACCCTGCTTTCTTCTGCCAATAGCTCTTTAAGCACTTTGTCAAACTTAAATTGATCATCTTTCCATCGATATATAATTTGAACAATCCCTTGCATATTTAAAGGTAAACACCTTATCAGTTGAAAGTTCTTACATAAGTCCTCCAGTGTGTCCTGCTTCTTTCAACTCATTCATAATTTTTTTCAGACAAGCGGTGTAGAGGCCAACATATTCTCCTTGATCTATTCTGCAATTAAAAAATGAATCTAATAATTGTATAATTCGTGCTCGGGAGTCTGGCTTGAAGTGTTCTTTTAGTTTTCTCCAAGCTTCAGCAGCATCATCTGTGTCAGAAATCAATGTTCTATATTCCTTGTCTACACTTAAGTAGATTGTTGAGTAAGCTCTATCTCTTCTCATATTATATTCCTTCTTTTCTTTAGAGCTTGCTGTTCTGTCGGGCTCCACTCCTTTTTCATTTATAAATCCCCAACAGCCTCTATCCATTAGAATAACTTTCACATCATTAATCCATGTATGGTAATTGTTAGCATTCAGTTTATCAATGGAGGGCTCCATGCCTTTTAATTATAGTAAAATGAAATCCAACAAATTTCACTTGTGTATTTTAAACTTCTTATACTTCAGATTTTCTCTGCAAAAGACACTCCTCTTCTAAAGACTTTGAAACATTTGCATTGCAGGCCCATAACCCTGTTAGGCATACAACCATGTTAGGCTTCTAATAGATATTGCAGAATGCATCAGTGTTTATTTTATAAAAACACATATTTTTATTAGAATAAAAGTCATCAAAAGAGGAGGTAAAGTACATGAAATTATTAACTGACATTGACATTCATTGAAAACAGAAGATCTGACAGAACTGACATTGATACAAAGACACTCATTCAGAACATCTTAAAGAAGAGCAAGTAAAAAAAAACTTAGCAAAACAACAAAGGTGTATCATCTCATTGTTGAACATGAGGAAGCAAATACATTATTGGACATGAGAAAGCAAATAGATTATTGAACATGAGAGTGAAGGTATTATAATTAACAGTATGCTACAGCGTCAATAAATTGCAACAAATTTCGTTCTCCTCTTTCATATTGTTCTGTCAGTCTTTCCAATTTTTTGTTAAGTTTGACGTACTTAGAATTGGCAGGAGGAGCTGAAGCCCCTCTTTCAGCTGCTCCTACTTTTAATTCAGCAATAGACTGCTGATTAATAAGTACACTTATAAACTCAAACAAATTAGCATTAGCTTTACCAATAGTAGTGTTAAAAGCGTTATGCCATTCCAAAGTTTCGATATTGATTCCACAATTCATATTTAAAGATCGCATTTTCACACACCCATGTAACTAAAACGTAATCTAAAAAATCTACCAACTCAGCAATCTGCAGTGGTGCGTTGGCCATGATTTCCAACCATGCATTATCTATATCATGATTCGGAATCATTGATAATGCCATGACTCTTCTTACTGCTGTTTTAACTTCCAAATTAGATGTATAGTGTGCTTGCATGATTTGAACATTTCTCCAGATGTAATTTCGTATCAGGCCATCGCCTGAGTAAAATGAAATCTGTAGAAATTCGGAAATATTGCTTGAATAGAATCGATGACTGCAATTTCGTAATCGAGAAAAGATCGTGGATGAAATATAAGATTATAATCCGCAGCAACGTCTTGCAAAATTCTAAACATTCTTGTGTACGTTTGTCGAGTTTTATCTGGTAACAGGATATACACATATGGCACCATAACATTTAATCGAAATCCGTGGAATCAGTGGGTGGAATTGAGAAAAAAAAATCAAGAAGTTGGGCTTGCAACACGATATCGAGAGGACGAACGTTTCCGTCACTTTATCGGGATGTTGGACAGTCTTGCCTTTCCACTGATTCCACCTAAAAAAAAAATTCCTCCCCAAAAAAACCCAGGAAAAATTATGTAACCCCAAAAATGTAATTGCGGTAGGAAACTGTCCTACTTTCGTAGTTGCTTGAGAATTCATATTTGCAACAGTTACGTAATTCAGAGCTGGCATAATTTATTGCAGCATAGAAATTATGCATCGCTTAATTTGTTTGAGTTTATAAGTGTACTTATTAATCAGCAGTCTATTGCTGAATTAAAAGTAGGAGCAGCTGTAGGAGGGGCTTCAGCCAAAACCACCTCCACTCAAAGCCTGAGCACGAAAACGTCATACATTGTTACATCATATACGGTAGGGTATTGTTAATCATATTTCAACCAATAATAAGCCTGAAATTGTCCCTACCGTAGGTGATGTAACAATGTAAGATTTTTCCGTGAGCAGGCTTTCTCTATAGGCGGTATTGCTTCAGCACCTCCTGCCAATTCTAAGTACGCCAAACTGACAGAACAATATGAAAGAGGAGAACGAAATTTGTTGCAATTTATTGACACTGTAGCATACTCTGTTTAGATTTTTGTAATAAAGTTTTTTGTTATAATAATTTTTTTGTGTTTTGAATTTTTTTGAAAAAATATAAAATAAAATAAATTAAAATTCAAAGTTTCAGAGGTTTCTCAATCTCACTCGGTATTGCGGTCCAGAGATGTAAAAGACATACTACAGGGTTCGTACGGGTCATAGAAAATTGATAAAAAAAAACTCTAGACCAAATTCCATGTCTAAGAAGCAAATGTGCTTTATTTTGGATTATGCAAAGCAGCTGCACTGTTAGTTGTTTCCTGTTTTGTTCTCGCGACATTCTGACGCTGGCGACTCCGCGCCCGGCGTCTCTACACTAGGCGAACCTACGACCAACGACCCCATGTCCGGCGACTCCACTCCCTGTGTTAAGGTATTCTGTGTTTTCCGTGTTTTCCGAGAAGGGGGGGGGAGTTTTTTCCTTCCTCTGTGCTGTTTTATTGGGTTGAGGTTTACATCGCGAATATTTATATGTAGCTCATTTTAATTTCCTAACAAAATACCTTCTCTTGAAATGACTGTAGTCCAATTGTTTTTTATATTATAATCCGATGAGAAAAGCTGAGAAAAGCTTGAATTTCTTTTTTATTTAATCCGATGGAAAACCATGAAAACTTGTCTTTAATATATTTTTTGCGTTAGAAGTGCACTTTGGAACATGGCAACAACTCATTTGGTTAAATTTCGAAGTACAAAACAAAATCTAAGAAAGATTTTTATTTTTTGTAACTTAAATATATTTATACACGTGTAGCATTTTTTTACACAGTAGTAATTTATTTTAAAAATATTTACATAGCTGTATTTTTTAATTAATTTATTTTATATACGAAATAATGAATTTTAAATTGCCATCTGATGGGAAACCATGAAAACGTCGAAAGATTTTAACCTTTTACATCTGAAAATACGTTATTCAGCTGTATAGTATTTTTTTGACACAATAGTACTTTATTAAAAAAATTTACATAATATTTTATTTATTTATTTATTTTTGAAATTATCATGAATTTAAATTGCCATCTGACAGGGAATAAAAATCTTTCGATCTTTTCGTGGTTTAACCATGAGAAGATCGAAAGATCTTTATTTTTTGTATCTGAAATTCATTTATACAGCTATAGAGAATTTTTTTCATAAGTGATGGTTTATTTAAAACATTTGCTTAGTGGTATTCTTTTTATTTTTGAATTTATCACGATTACAAAAGCACATGTAATACAATTGAAATAGCTGGCTTTCTGCTTGTTTATAGTGAAATTTGGAAATCACTCATGCACGCACTTTTCAGCAGCATGCTCAGGCCTTGTTAATCTCAAAGGCCTCGCTCTCTATAGGCGATGTAATGTCACTGCAATCACGCGTTAGGTTAGATTAGCTTGATTTTAAACTTTTAAACAATTATTTTAAACAAGGATGGTGAAGAAGTACATCAAACACACACTTTTTCGGTGTTCAATAGCTGACAGTTCGCACATGAGGACCATGTTGAATGGCCAATCCTGTCGTCTGCAACTCCAACATTAATATCTTCTCGGTCATCTAGTTGTGATGAAAATGTTTTTACTGATTCCTTTTCCTCAGGATCAAATATGTAAGGTTCCAAACCAAAATTTTTCTGACAATTTCTAGTAAACGAGCCCTTACCAACAGCCGAAAGTAAATGCATTTACTATGCAAAAACATTGACTGAACAGGCTTTTGGAAACTGCGACGTCAAAGACGTGCGCACACAAAGGAATTTGTACATATGCGATAAAAAAGTAGTCCCATGTTTTTCTTCGTTGTTCGGCCTTATGTTTACAAATTTATGGGAAATATAATTGTTTTATTTTGTATTTATAATGATTACACGCCCCTGAGTGGATGCTCCCTTACCGTGAGTCAGGGGTTTGGATGCTTCAGGAATTCTATGATCTATGCTGGTTGTAGCACTACTACTTTAAGGTCACCCTTGCCAGAAAGGTCATGGTTGAGAATTGAGACAAAGAGTATCCAAACAAACAACGCATCGGGTATGTCGACGAATGAGAGAATTCATCCTGCATCGGGTATGGTGCAGATTAAAGTGATCCGCGTTCGGAAGTAAGACAGAGGCTCTCATTCGAAAAATAGTCGACAGTGTCCTGGCTGCTATCTCAAAGCAATGCCTCCGAAAAGACCCACCAGTGCACTCGCTATGCGCTTGGGGAAACGGTCGAGGGCTGCGCATGCCTTTACCCAGAAGGAGAAACGGGTAAAGCGACAAGGGGAACGGGTGCTGTCATTCGGCACTTGGAACGTATTCTCCATGACAGGAAAGGAATCAGAGTTAGTGGAGGAAGTCAAACGACATCAACAGGAAATCATAGGTATTACCTCCATGAAACGTCCGGGTCTGGAACTGTGGACTTAGAAGGAGGGTGGAAGCTTTTCTACTCTGGTGTCAACCCTAACATGACTGCCCAGGCGGGAGTGGGGATACTCACAAGTCCCCGGCTGGCAGATTATGTTGCAGATTAGACCCCATTAGGTGGAAAACTGTCTCCTGAGGCTTCAGATAGGGAAACGGTCTCTCTCTCTCTTTGTTGCATATGCTCCAAATGCAGTCACAGAGTATCTTTCTAGATTAAGTTGATGGTGCTCTTAGCAGGAGAGGGAGTGCAGATTCTGTCATCCTGGTGGCCGGCTTCAATGCACATGTAGGGGATGATGACCAAATGTGGAAAGGCGTGATTGGGAGTAATGGTGATCCCCATTTAAATGCAAATGAGAGGTGCTTGTTGGATCTCTGTTGCACAAACATCACAAACACCTTCTTCCAGCACAGGGATGTCCATAAGTATACCTGGTACAGGGATGCAATGGACCAGAAGTCACTGATTGATTTTGTAATCGTATCAGCTGACTTATTCCGATCAGTGTTGGACACTCGTGTGAGGAGAAAGGCAGAACTATCAACTGATCACCATCTTGATCACAAAGTGCCTTCTTCAGCGTACACAAAGATTTTGATCAGAACAGACAAACAATCGTTGATCCTAACCCTTCTAGAAGGTACATGGTGTGTGAAACCTCAGATTTAAGAGAGAACTGGAGCCGGACACTGTGGACGAACTTCAATAAAGATAACAGGGAACCACTGGTCCACATAAAACTTTTTATCGGACGAATGGAGATGCTTACATGTGAAAAAGAGTGGAATAGATTAAGTTTGATCCCGAAGGGTGAGTCATGCTAGCTGATACTGTATCATTTTGGGTTTCAGTGTTCAAATAGTAGACTGCGTGTGAAGACAAATTATTTGGAAATATAGTACCATAATTAGTCTACTATAATGCGTAACTTATATAATGCGATTCCACTTTCAAAGCCCCCAAAAAAAAAGGTATCCTTTTGTAGAACATGGTCCCCATTTTTGACTCGTCGCAAGAAATAAAAAAAAAAAACAGTATGCAATTTGAATAAAGACCAGCACAATTGAATTTTTAAATACGCAGTAGCTACGTACAGTACAACCTTGTACGCCTTCTGTTCAATACAAAGGAAGTGACGCAAGTGATTTGTCACGTGATAAGCTACAATCCAAAGATGGCATTGTGTCATGTGATTCATTCTGCTCGTTATTCAAAATGGCGACTGTGAAAATGTCGAAGCTCCTACGAGGAATGAAATTTGAATCGTACGAGGCATTGCAATTATTTATTAGAGTTGGAAGAAATGGACTTGGTTCAACTTTGGACGTATTGTTCCAGTTCACTTGAATGTGCCCGAAAACGAGGAATAAAGCGCTATATGAATGATCGTCTACAGTATTACGATATCACATACAAATACATCAACGGAGAAACGTGGAAATCTCGTTCAACAGGAAAAGGCCATCTCAAAGGTGAGTGCAACTGGTTAAATTAAGAAAGATTTATGTATTAACATCTAGTTTAAAGTATTGACTTTTTAATTGATTAATGCTGTAAATTATTTAGTGTCAATTAATCTTCACATGCCTCGTTTAATTTAATTATTATCAACATTAAATTCGTGATCGATCTATACAACTTATACGATAATTGTATATTTTAGGGGTGTCTTTTTAGACACACCCTTAGTGTACACAAACGCTCGTACTCGTTAGGATTACGTAAAATAACCTGAAACTTAATGCATTAAGCGCACTAGCACATTAAAATGAAAGGCACACAGAAAGCTGGCATCCGGCATTGGGAGCTGTGAAGAGCGCACAAGACGAAGATTATGGTTATCATTATGGTTACGCTTAAATACGTAGAGTGTGAATATGTGATGTGGCATTATTTATAAAGTTATTTCATGTTGAGATGCTACCTAAACTCATTAAATATCTCATCTTAGCGACGATGTATCATTACGTTTCATAATTCGATTTTTCTATAATTATAATAGTTGATAATGATTAAGGAAACAAAAAATATCCTGCAAATGTTTTGTCTAAATTTTAAAAAACAAATAAAGCATATAGCACTGTTTTTACTATCCTTTGAAAGCAATCCAATGCTACCTTTCTGTCAAATTGAATTTTCGTTTCTACTACTCTAAGTAGTTTTAAAAAGCAAGTTTTTAAATTTGGTCAAATAACTTGACTGCGAATAAGTTATACTTATAATTTTATAGATTAATCAAAAATTCAATTGGGACAATTCAAATAAATACTTAAATAAATAATGCTTTCAGACCAATGTTTGACTATAAATTTAAGACCAATTAATCAGACTATTTTGTATAAAAATGTCCATACAAATTATCACTGTATACAAATTCTTTTCCTAATATGTTAAGCGTGATTCCCACATGCGTAAAAACAACGGCAGAAACCACAAAGCAGAAAAATTTTATGATGTCACTTCCCGTTTTCGTCTCTTCTGCCAGACTGAAAATTTCTGCTTTTTAGAGTTGGGTTGAGTTTAACTTTTGTGGCACAAACAGGGCAGAAACGATTGCTCAGCCAATAGAAAACGATCTCTGCAGTGACGTCCTCTCTCTCTCTCACAAAATAAAAATGTCCGACACTCAGCTCACAAAGGTGAAGAGGCAGAGAAAGAAAATTGATGTAGAAGCGCTAATAGAAGAGGTGCGAAATATATATTTATTAATTAATTAATCAAATTAAATTGAATAAACAACAACTGAATGCAAAAATTCGATGTGATGATTTATGAGAAATGAACGAACTGTGTATGTACTGTGTGCAGTCAAAGCCGACCGTTTAGATCGATCGACAGCTTTGGTGCAGTGCATTTGTGTTGGGCAAAACTTCAGCTATCTTATCCTTTTGAGTTTCTGCCATGTGGGACACCTGCAGGAGCAGAAAGTAACAAGGCAGAAAAAAATACGCCCTGGTTTTTGCTCTCTTGTTTTCTGTCAGTGGGAACCACGCTTTACTTGATAATTTTTTTCATAATTTTTTTTTTACTTTTAATTAAAGAACTTACAGGCAAGCATGTTCTTGGATGGAAATTATTTGGAGGTTACAGACTTCGTAGATCAACACAACCACAATCATACAAAGGTAGCTTATATTTTATTTTTATTTCATTATTTCAACTCATAAGTTTCTTAAAGCTGAAAACAGGTAACTAGTTAGATGTAGACCATTTATGATTTGAAAAGATTTGTGAAGGGATACTACAGGGTGTCTCAAAATATGTTACCACCTTTTGAATGATTATACCTACTGTGTTTATTAAGATATATCAATTTTTTTATAATACAAGTTAAAGAAGAAACTAAAGAAGTTTCTATTTGTGTTCTCTTTATCCTCAAACACCTCACAAATAACTAGAATAAGCTACTCGTGTATTAATGTCAAAAAAATCGTTCAAAGAGTTTAACATTATTTTGAGACACAATCTGATTGCTAGTTACTGAAGCTAGGAAAGTTATAGCATATCTTGATAAATATTTTTAAAGTTTCATTTATAATATTATCAAATACTTAATCAAGCAGTATTTCATGTAATTAATGATTTTTTAACTTCATTTCAGGAGACATACTCATTCTTGCCTCGCCAGAGACAACTTGATGCTCCCACTAAAGCCCTGGCAAAGCACATGCTAAAATTACGTGCGAACAAAAAACTACTGCAGACTGAACTATTGGCATCATCCAAAGTAACCTTGAAAGATCTGCATAATCTGGAATAATACAAATGAACATTCAGATGATACATTGGAAAATGCTTTGAACTATCTCAACCAGGAAGACTCAGTGATTGTTGAAATTGTTAAAAATGAAGAGAACATTTTGCTTGGTGTATACTATCAGGATGAAGAAATGAGACATGCATTTTCCAGTTATCCAGAAATTTTGTTTGTGGATGCAATTCACAAAATCTCAAATAGGAGAATGCCTCTCTATATATTTGCAGTTGAAGATGGAAATGGTGATAGTGAAATTGTTACCTTTTTCCAAGCCACTACAGAAGATGCTGCTACAATTCAGAAGATGGTGCAGTTATTTAAGAAGCATAATTCAGAGTGGCAACAGACAAAGTCTGTCATGACTAATAAAGACTTCACAGAAAGGAGTTCATTCAAGAAAGAGTTTACAGATGCAGCACTTCTAATATGCCTGTTTCATATTCTCCGAACGTTTAAAAGAGAAATTACCACTGAAAAGATGGGCATCACTGTCAGAGAGAGAGAGAGAGAGAGAGAGAGAGAGAGAGAGAGAGAGAGAGATGTACCTTGAATTTGTGCAGAAAATGGCATATGCTAACAATGAACGTGAATATATGGAGCTTTTGAAACAACTTGAGGAAACCAATTTAAGACTTGTTATTGAGTACTTTAAGCACAATTGGCAAAATATTAGAGATGAATGTGTAATATCACTTCAATATAGTGTTACACTGGGTAACAGAACAAATAACAGGCTGGAAGCTTTAAATTCAAAGGTGGTTCAAGTAGTAAATAGACATTCAAGTTTGCCTTCTCTGTTTAGAGATTTGGATAACCTCCTAAGTTTAAGAACTGAACGGGATAATAGAGCAGCTCAAACATTTCTGAAAGTACCTTTGAATGTTTAGACTGAGAATAATGCCCAGAAGCAGTATATTCAACTTTTAACGCCTTATGCATATGGACTCGTGGCAGAAAAGTTCAGAACTCGAGGAGTTGAATTTGCTGGAGAAATTAGTGATGGAGACACAGTGTCTGTGAAATCCAGTGTTGGCCTATTATCAGTTTCAGCAGAAAAGTGCGACTGTCCATTTTTTATTACCATGGAATTACCTTGCAATCACATTCTTAGGATCAGGGAACAGAAGGAATAAAATCTGTTTTCAGAGAGCCTTGTTGCAGAACGTTGGACAAAGAATTTTTATTTTTCAAGCAGTAGGATAGCAAACAAAAATAAACAACCAGAACAAACCGTGCGTACAATGAACACTGTGTTCTACCAGAGCAGTTTCTGAGCATGAAAAATTTCGGCTGGCTATGGGCAAGGCTCGAAAACTGGCTTCACTCACCTCTGAATCTCCCCGCAGGCTTTTCCCTCAAAGGATGAAAGTGCTTGACACCCTTATAAATCTTTGGGAAAACGATTGTGAGGCTGGTATAGTCGCTTATTGAAAATTAATCTACTGAAATACCAACAACTAAAGCCACTTTTAATTTTGCCACTGAGGTAACACAAGATGGACAAAACATTCATAATATGCCAAACCCTAACTCATCCCAAACAATGAATTTAATACAAGAGAATGCGAAAGAAGTAGAGGGTGTTGATTCTTCTCCAATTCCACAGGTGTTAATCTCGACAGAAAATTTACCTTCCCTTCCACCGAAGATTAAAAAACGAGGAAGACCTAAAGGACATGACAAAACTGTTGTGGGATTACCAACCAAAAGGATGAGGAGAATGATCGCACTTTAAAGGAAGCATCCAAATGAAAAGGATAAAATGATGAAGAGGTTTGTGAGTGAACAGACAGCAATTAAAGCAATAAATGGGCATACCATTGAAGTAAACCACATAGAACAGAATCCAAACAAAATATCGTTCGCATGTTTGGATGTGAGAGCATGCATATCAGAGTTGCGACGATATTTTACAGCAGAAGCATGGGTAGATTTACAGCATGTTATTGCTGTAAAAAAGGCATATCCATTATGGACTTGTCCAAACTGCCTGAAACAATTGAGTGGAGACCAGAGTTTGCTGCAGTAGCTGTTTGGAGTGCTTCCACTTGCAATGCACAGGATTAAAAGCAGCACCAAAGAAAAAGTGGTTTTGTAGACAGTGTCATGAAAACGCATATTGAAAAAAATGATTAAAAAAAAAAAGCTGAAATTAACAATTCTGTAGGGTGTTAATATTAGAAATATGAAAAAATAGTCTGATTCAAACTTTTATGTCAAATATATTGGAACAAAAATCACTTAATATTTACTGGAAGTCTATAAAAACCCAACAGCTGAATTTTAGGAAGCAATTCGTTATTCTTGTTATAGAATAGTGTTAATTTTAAACACTTAACAATGATTAATGTAAATAAACCATTGCTCTCTCATTGCCAGTTAATTTCCATAACTGGGAATGAGAGAAAATTACCGTAAATCTTCTACTATAATGTGACCCATTGTATAATGCGACTCCACTTTTTCGGCCCAAAAAATCGGCAAAAATCCTATCCTCTTGTATAACACGACCCCCATTTTTGACTCCTCGCGGGAAATAAAATGTGCAAACTGATACAGAAAAAAAATCTTTATTTTTAAATAGTCTGGATATTTAATATTCCGGTAGAAGCACAGAAATCAGAAAGCCAAGTCATTTATAAAAAAAGAAGAAACTAAATAATTAAACAAATAGAAAAAAAAGAAAAAGTACCTTAGTTTTGCTGAGTGAAGAATCTTTAAGTCCTGAATCACTAAATGCAAGTTGAAGAATCACTAAATAAATATGCTGGAGATCGAATCTAAACGTATCGATATGGAAAGCTTTCTCACTTGCACATCGACCAAAATACACAACAGTACATAAATTTTCTTAATAAAAAGACAAGTAATCTTTATTCAGTTTAATATTTTCACTGCATAAGCTTTCTTGTAGGCTTTGGTTCGAGGCAGTTTGGAAATAGGCCTATTTAGAAGTATCGATGTTTGGGAGAAGTTATTTTCGATGTTGTTAGATGTTGGCGACGAGAAATTCGAATAAAAAGTGAATTAATTTATTGTATAATGAACTGGACACTGAATATGCAATGTAATTAATGTATAATATACAGTAATGTTATGAGGACAAAATCTCCTCCGGCCGCATTCATCGGAGGGCTGATTTTTATCCTCTTGTATAATACGACCCAGCAAATTTAGATGCTTTTTTAGGCCAAAAAAATTCGCATTATAGTAGAAGATTTATGGTACTCTCGAAAACGTTCGGTTTTAAATTTTATTTTAAATTTCTTATAAATTGACTATCACATCTACTACTGAAGCAGTCTTTGGTCATTAAAAACGCTTAGGTGACCTGCTATTCCATTAATTTGCGTTGGTTATTTCCACCAATGGACATGCCAGCATTTGATCTACTGTGGACATCACAATATATATTTCGTATTGCATATTGATAAGGAGACCAATGTATTGCATCCTAAAATTCATCTATTGGATTTCCAAGGACTACTAGTGAATATTTAGTGACTTTTATTATAATTTATTTAATTTTTATTGTTACTATTGCAATTTATTTGGTATTTATATTTGGAGCAATCAAGTGATCTAAATAATTTTGGTATTAAACATTTTACAGTTTAATACTTTACAGTTAAAAAATATTTTAACTGTAAAATTAAAACAATTATTAATGTAAAGGCAATTATTATTGAATAAATGAATATTTATAGTATAAAAGAAAAAAATTTATAATAATGAATCAATTACCTTTTGAATAAATGAATAATTATATATCCTTTATTTATTGAATAAATGAATAATTACTTATAATAATAGTGAATCCATTATTTATTATTATAAATGCTTGATCCCAATGTTCAAAATTTAGAAAAATAAAATGGAATTAATCATAAGGATGTGCAGGTTGTGACTTCAAGAATTACAGATCTCTATTATAATAGCCCTATTATTCTTGTAAGTTAAAGTTGTGAACAGTACAAAGGCACCTCATCAAGGGAACAGCTATGTCACCGTGATAATCAAATGAAAATTTTTATCACTACTATCTAAAAAATATACAAAACAGAGATGAAAATGAAAAAGTCAAGTAAGTTATCTGGAGCCTAAACATTGATCGCAGCATCACTTAATCTACGCGGCGGCCCAGATAATTTGCACAAAGATTACATCGAAAGCAGATGAACACCTTTCATCTATTCTTGATTATGTGAAATAAATCGCGGAGCCAAAATGTAGATAGCGAAGCGATCAGATCTGATGTGGCAATATTATTGGATTGATAGAAGAGAAAGAGCATGGGGAAGGGGGGGGGGGAGGCAGACATTGACATGCAATGACCGAAGTAGATTCCTTAGACTATGATACTGATCTGGTATATTTGAAGGAAATGTAGGTTTTTTTTGACTTGTAAATCATCGGCGCCATTCATAATATTAATTCTATCCCATATTAGTTGCTCGAAGCTAAGTTGAAAGTGTTTAAAACATTGTATTTCTCCTCTATGCAATGCGAATCGGCCATGTTGCTTGTATCGATAAATGGGCAGCCGAATCTGTAGGTAGATGGTGGTACAAGTTGTTATTGAAGGCGTCACTTCTTTTGTATTGAACGGAAGGCATACAAGGTTGCACTGTATGTAGCCACTGCCTTTTAAATATTCATCTGTTAAATTAGTAAATGAAACATGATCGGAGGAGAAAATGCAACTACCTGGAATTCTTTTTGAGAGGCCATTTTCATATTAGCTTTGGGCGAGAGGACATTCAAATAATAAGTGAATTCAGGTACTGTATAATGAACTGTACAACTCAAAGTCAAAAAAATAGAATATCAATATTTTAACGTCTAGGTCATTAAAACTTATCACTTTTTTGTTTAAAACAAAAGAGATAGACATTTGCATTTTTTTTCTATGAATGGTTAAGTAGCCATCTTTAATCTAACAAAAAAAAAATTAAATAACATTAAAAACCTAAATTATGCAAATTTTCTTTGTGACGACATAAAAATAGAATAGTCAACCACCTGTGACAAAAAAATAGAATATTCCAAACACTATTCAAAATAACATCAAATATTACATTTATTCAAATTTTAAAGCTAAGAAAAGGTATAAAAAGGATTATACTTCGTGCAATTGTAGAGTAATATTGTCTATTGCATCAATATGGGAAGAAAACGAGATCTTTCACCGTCTACAAAACGTATTATTGTTCAGTTATCTGCTGATGGGAAAAACCAAAGTGAAATTGCGGACATTGTTAAATGTTCACAGTCAACTGTTTCTAAAGTTATCTTGAAGCACAAGAAAGGCTTGGGCACGCACACCAAGAGATACAAATGCGGAAGGAATCTCAAAACATCAGCCAGGGACCATAACAAATTACGTCGCATAGTGGAAAAGCATCCGTTTTGGCCTTCCAGAAAGTACCATCAGGAATGGAAGTCAAATGTGAAAGTGTCCCAACGAACAACACTTAGAAGAATTCGTGATTTGGGATTTAAATGTCGTGTTCCCAAACGTAAACCTCTTCTCACACGAAAACAACGAGCCAAACGATTAGCTTGGTGTAAAGAACATGTCAACTGGACGGAAGAAGAATGATGTAATGTAGTGTTCAGTGACGAATCCAAATTTTGCGTGGCTTATGGAGATCAAGGGTGCCGTGTGTGGCGAAAAAAAGGTGACGAATTTCAAGAGACGAAATTAAAAAGGGTTGTTAAATTCCCAGAGAGTGTGGTGGTTTGGGGATGCATGTCTGCCAGAGGCGTTGGAAGGCTCGCCTTCTTAAAGGGAACTGTCAATGCTAAGGCATATCAAGATGTCCTGGAATACTTTCTCATTCCATCCATAGAAGATCAGTTTGGAGATGAAAACATCATTTTTCAACATGATTTGGCTCCTGCCCACGCTGCTAAAACAACCACACAATAGCTTCAAACTCATTCTTTACATCTTCTTTCGTGGCCTGCCAATTCCCCTGACTTAAACCCCATCAAAAATGTGTGGATTATCGCTAAGAAAAGATTATGTGAATATCCTGCCCAAAATAAAAAAGATCTACAACAAAACATTGCTAACGTTTGGAATGAAATGAGTGTAGAGGAGTGTAAGCAATTGGCATTGTCAATGCCCAAAAGAATACAAGCAGTTATTGAGGCAAACGGAGGACCTACTAAGTATTGACACAAATTTATTGTCATTTAGTGTTTATCTTGTCAACAAGACATTTTATGAAACAAGTGTTTGAATATTCTATTTTTTTTGTCATAAGTGTTTGACTATTCTATTTTTTTATCGTCTGAAAACAAATTGCACATTGTAATCTTTTGATGTTATTCTAATGCTTTTTTCGCTAGAATAAAGGTGACTAGTTTGCCAGTTATTAAAAAAAACGTCAAATGTCTCTCTTTTCTTTTAAACAAAACATTGCTAGTTTTCTGTGATCTCTAGAAATCAGAATGTTAATATTCTATTTTTTTGACTTCGAGTTGTACATTGTATATACTGTATAATTAATGTACTGCGATGTATATTATAAATTAGCTTAGTTTGAAGTTCATCACATTGTGACTGTAGCCAGTGTGTGTTTAGTGTGAGGGTGCTGTGTACAGTCATATACGCTAAAATATTTCTATGTTTTCTCTGGTCATGGATGCCAATTGTTGGGGGGTGTGTAGCCCCATGTATAGCTGTTGCAGGGGAATTATATTTGTTTATTTTATTGAGGGGTTTGCCCATCGTAAATATATTAGTGTTACCATGCAATGAGCCCTGTCACTTGCCCAGTGAGTATTATTTTAAGCAGAAATGGTAGTGAATATAATATGCTTTAATGTTTGCTTATGAGTTAGCTACGATCGCTATTCGCATTATTATAGCTAAG
>JAHWFO010088325.1:440675-456128 GCA_023313115.1 Rhysida immarginata | reverse complement strand
CACGTGATAACGTCACAATAAAACAAAATATATCAACACGTGTCCCTTTCTATGGTCTTTCTTTATGAAGTGAGTGGAAGCTATACAATACAGAAAATAAGGATATGGTAATACAAACATATATAAGACTTATTCCCAGCATCATTAGGGTTTAAACAGGATGAAGCTTTGATACAGTTATGTGACCACCCATGGACGTGGGAGGGGCCTAGTCGAGGACCCTGGGCAAAGCCAACTCCGACGCGGTGGGGGACGAGGGTTTGAGACTTGCGTGTGGCTAAAAAGTCCAAACAAGAAACACGTAAACTAAAAATAGAACTGCTATTTTATTATGCATAAAACCCCTTTTACCCCTATTAACAACACAACAATGTAACAGTTCAATTATGCGGCTTGATAAGCCAGAAACAAAAAAAAAAAAAAACATCCCACAAAAAGTGAACATTTGGTACACAAATAACTTCAAGAATTCCCACAGAGAGCACAACTGCATACTCATTTCACCTTCTTCCCCTTTAACACAGCATAAGGACCCCAGGACAGTGCCATTAAATTAAACTAAACAACACCCCTTATATTCCAATAAAGGTGCATAAGCACACAATTATCACCCAACTATGATGCATGCGCCACATTACACACTAAATAAGAACCATGCAACAGAGCATGAATCAGAGGTCATGCTCTCTGCTCTTGAACAACCAGCCAACACTTCGCAGTAGGTCACGTGGCCCCAGACACGAGCGAACTAAGAGAGCGTCGAGCCTCCCTTTTAAATTTTCCCCTGACCCAATGACCATTGCATAGTGACTGCATCAGAGTTGAAAGGACCACATAACAGGGAGGGAGGCAGTAGCCCTTTATATACTGACTAAAAATTAACCACAAACGCAATGCTCCACCCGTGCGATACTGCGAACCGAGCACTACAGAGTTCTTGCTATGCACTTGTTATAACAAAGCGTGACTTACTAGCCAGCAGCTACAGAGGATCATGCACTCAGAAAACAATTACTTAAAAGCGTAAGCTTATACAATAACACTAGTACAATTTTAACATCGCTCTTTTTCTACATGGGACGTTAAACTAAGCAGACAATTGCCAAAAACTAAGAGGATAAATTACTGTTTCGCTGAACCACTATAAAGCAGCATTGAGCACAAATCACTCAGGGATGCGCACTGTCTACTCATGTTCACCAACACTGACGCGGTCCGAATGCAGCTAAACTCACATGGTGCTCAATAAACAGTAAAGGAACAATTTCACCAAGAACTAGAAGTCTTCCAGAAATGTTGATTTCTTAACTTAGAAACTCCGATCTGGCTTTACCCCTGCTGCATGGAACGCTGTTCCATCGGAAAGTTTGAGACTGACTTTAAACAGCATGACTCCGGGAAACCAGAATTCTCTTGACGATCAATTAAAAAAAAAAACAAACTAGCTTAGCTTCTCTTGAATAAATGTTAATGTTTATCACATTCTTGCAAGCTAGATCATAGGATCCACCCGATAAAACTAAACATTTTATCGTTATGGCGGCTTCCTCTATCGCCGACATTATATAAGCGTCTTTTTTTTTAAAGAACGAAAACGTGTCGTGCTCATCGCTGCTTTTCTTCTTCTATATTATTTTTATACAAAAAAAACACGCAGAAAGATTGTTGAGCTTCTCTGAAAACGTCTAATCATAACAAGAGCTATAACGTACAACTTAATTGTTACAGCCTCCGACAGTTTGCTTAAATAGACAAAAATACTCCCATTAACTAGACAATAAATAAAACTGACATCACAAAATCTTACATACTACATAAAGATTCACTTAACCAAATACTTTTTGGGTTCAATGTCAGGCTTTAATTAACCATAAATAGCAACACAACAGCAATAAACAATCGCCTGTTAAGAAAATATACCGGGCTGATAATCCCACCCCTCAATTTTCGCGATCGATACGAGCCACCACTACCACTGACAGGACGTTTGTTTCCACCCACGGGAACAATTATAACGGGGAATAATATGGGCATATATAACTGTACAACCACCCAATCAAACACACACTGACTACAGTCACAGTGACATAAAGAACTATGCTGGGGCATGTGATTGGTCTGAACTAGAAGTAAGTACGAGGGCGTATTGAAAAGTAATGCCTCCATGGCTGTAAATTTTTTATTTGTTAACCGATTTTCAAAATTCTTTTTGTATCTTATACTCACATTTGTCCTCTATGTAATGCACTATTAACTTTTCGACATAGTCCCCACCCCTTTCCACGCACTGCGCCAATGCGTGACTAGTTGGGTGAACCCGTCAGAGAGGAATTCCGGAGTTGTTGTCGACACCAGGATTGAATGGCAGCATTTACCTCGCCGTCAGAACCAACTCATGTCCCTTAAGGGGCCCTTTATTCTTTGGGAAGCGGTGAAAGTGGCAAGGTGCAAAGTCTTTCATCTTTGAACAGCTCTGGTGTGCGGGCGGACGTTTTCGTACTCCAGAAGAGGATCCAAAGCTGCCATTCAATCCTAGTGTCAACAACAACTCCGGAATTCCTCTCCGATGGGTTCACCCAACTAGTCACGCGTTGGCGCAATGCGTGGAAAGGAATGGGGACTATGTCGAAAAGTGAATAGTGCATTACATAGAGGGCAAATGTGAGTATAAGATACAAAAAGAATTTTGAAAATCGGTTAACAAATAAAAAAAGTTACAGCCATGGAGGCATTACTTTTCAATACGCCCTCGTATATAAAGTCGAATCTCATTATGCAGTAGGTATGTTTAGAAAACTGCATATCGTCATTGTCAAACCTGTGTCTGCAGTGTGCACTTTTTGAGATTTAAATATTTTGACCCTTGCAACGAGTTCAGTAACCAAACTTGCATATAAAAGAACTGCTATGTGCTTATAATCCTATACGACGAACCATGACCACTTTATAAAACAAGCTATTTTTAGCAGCTAGAATATTGTCAAATAAAAACTGCAATGTGACATACTACTTTTTTTCACATAGCAGATATAGTTTGACAACAACGATATAAGAAAATCACAGGAAAAAAGAAATAAAACTTATATTACATTGAAAAACGAGGCACACATTTCATAATTTTCTAAACCGCATAAAACCATATCACAAAAAAAATTCTACAGAAATTCAACAAAATAGGAATCCTTAAAAATTTCCTTCGAAAATCTCAAAGAAGTCGATAGGAAAATCCTTTTCAAACTTCATTCATTAGGTTTCATATGTTTTTAACATTTTTTCATCAGAATTACTGCTGCTATTCGACCAGTGTTTGGTACCATTTGCAAACAGTTTGCCAAATCACCTCACATGTTACAATGCAGAAATAAGCCAGTTTTCCATTTAGCAAGTTTTTAGCGTTTGTTAGGCATCTGCAATTTTTTGGTGTGTTTTTGGAACTTGCACTTGTTTTCCAATTAGTGGCATTCACGTCTGTTAGGCATCTATTTTCAGGTGTCCTTTCAGTGGGGTCATATCTGTGTTGTCTTAATTTAGTTTTAAATAGAAGATAAGGGGACTGGGGAGTTAGTGTGACGTTGTCACTTATGTAAGAATTTTCTGTCATAGTTATGGCCTGAGTGTCATATTGTTAGGCTTAAGTCTTTTGTTATAAGCTTTTAGATATTGGCTTATCTCTAATGATTGAATCCAATATCTTCTGTTAAAGGGTGAATAGTGTGACGTTGTCACTTTTTAATTTGTTCTATTTATCGTTATTGTAAAGAGTTACAGTAGTCCTCCCTTAGAAAAGGACTACATGACACTTTCTGGTGTCAGTGTGTAGTAGAATTCATCTGATTTCTAATGTGATAGTTCGCCCCTTTCTTCAGTTCTGTTTTGCCTTTGTTAGAACAGAAATTTCGTTGTGGGACGAAAGCCCCATTTGTATCCAGACAGAAATTCTTTTATCGGATATTATTTCCTGTTAATCGTCCAGCCACAAATTGTGTTGGATTTTATTACTATAAAATCCTTATTGTATAGAAACTGTCAGAGATTATGAATGTAGAAGTTTTAGTTTACTTGTATTTTTAAAAGAATCCTTTTGGTAAAAACATAGCCACGCTTCGAATCTATCGTGCTGGCGATGACGTCATCTTCTATCAGAGTCTAGAAGTGACATGCATGAAATCCGGAAGTGGAGTGAGAGCTTCACCCATGCCACCACAACGCTTGCCTTGGATATAAAAGGAGGTCTGAAGCAGCAAGAAAGATCTTTCCCGATCCAGAGACGCGACTAGTAAGACCTATGTGAAGATGGAAGCCCAGGAAGACGACGATGCCGAAGCAGATGGCGTGTGTTGGCTTGGTTTTCCCACTGTTGCGACCACCCCCTTGCGTTTATGCATTTACACGACGGGAGGCTTTCGTTTGCTGTGACCAGTTTACACTTTGGGTAGTTTAGTCCCTTGTTTAGGTTTGACATTGTTTATTTAGCGTGGCTATTTGGGAGTCTTATTAGTTTAGACTTGTGCTAGCTATTACTTGATTATTAGTTGTCACTACTTGGATCTTATAGTCTACATTGGATTGTATGTACGTTGCTTACTGCCTATTTTTGTTTAACTTATTTTATTGTATTTATCTTGTCTGTTATTGTGAATAAACCTCGTTTTCGCATATAAATTGGTCACACCCCTTTCTTAATTTAAGTTGGCACCCTTCTTAAGAAGGACTGGTGACAAGGTGACGTTAAGCCTAAAACGACTTCACCACAAGTTAGTATAAAGGAAATCCAGTTAGAATCGTAATTTTATTTGATGATTAGGGGGAGTGGTTAGTGTAATGTGATAATGGTAGTAATTTAGAGCCAATAATAAAGGAAGGCCAAAATTAGGCTATATTAGACTTAACGAAGTTGTGGCAAATTAATAATAATATTAAATTAAAACGATCTCTCTCAGTGCAGAGTATTTTATTTCTTTTTCGCTATCGATGCTACTGTAAAAGAAAGTAGGCCTAACACCCTTTGTTTGGGATTAAGTTACTGAAAGCGGAGAACAATGAATGCAATGGTGGGAGCAGTGTTGCCTAGGCAACGACCCGCACTGGGCCAGTTTCCCAGAAACGAATCCCATCAACCAACGAGAAATAAGGTCAAGAGAGAGAGATAATGAAAGAAAAAAAAGGGAAAAGAGGAAACAGTTTGTGAGAGAGAGAAGTAAGAGTTGAGAAGGAGATAACAGTTGGGACAGTTACAATCGAGATTCAGAAGACAAAACATCGGAGAATTGGAGAGATGAGAAAACTCAACGAAAAAAGAAGTCAGTAAGAAGGAGAGTTCGAAACGAGAAGTAGGAGAAACAGGTGAAGAAAAACAGCCCTAATGCCCATGAAAGGTTTGGAACGTGGAGCGCACTGGCCATCATAACGACAGCAGAGAAGGCAGAGCCCAGTGGGACGAGTACGCAAGCACGGAACCAGAGCCACGAAACTCCGAACCTGGAACAGCAGGAATGCCGGATATACGGCGCCAGTAATCAGCGTACCCACAGCAAGGAAACCATTGTTAGGGTGAATTCTGTGAATAAGATAAGTACCGTAGATATAAGCAGGCCTGCGCGCAGAGAGTCAATATGAATTAAGTGTGAAATAAAGTGCAAGTTCAGTGAAATTAGAGTGAGACTTAAGTTAAAGAATATAGACTAAGAAAGACAATAACAGTGAACTTAGAGTAAAACTAATAACTGAAAGAGAGACTGAGGACATACTTTTGATATTTAGTGATTGAAATTTCTTTTTCTTTTGATGTAGCAAGTTGTATGTTAATTATCCATTCCTAAAGTAGCACGAATTGTGGCCTAAGAATTCTTTATCAATTATCCTTTTATTACTTGTTTTATTCAATATCAATGAGTGTTTTAATAAAGATTATATGATTAGACTGCTTAAATTTTATTGAGTCAAGAAGTAAATTAGGGGTTGATTAGTACAATTAAGTTTAAGAGGGAATAAGCCTGTGGGGGTTTTAGCAGTATCGAAGACAAAGATAAGTGAAAAGGGTGAAACCTGTGGGTTACAAAGAATCAGTTTAATAAGAATTGTTACCACTATACGATCACAAAAAGGGAAGGGAAGGAAAGGAAAGGTTTAAATAAAATTCTAAGTGCGGTACTAAACATGCATTGCATCACAGAGTGTACTAGGACACGCAACGTTTCGAGAATAGTCACAATTGGTGCCGTGACGCTGAGCAGTAATTAATTAATTGATTAAAAAGAATAAAATTTAAAGTGCGTAACTGGGAGTGCGTTATATTACAGAGGGAATAAGCCACTCAACTTCCCTAGTTATGTCACATCAGATGCAGCCGATCTTAAAAGCTACTGCACCCAAAACCTTTCAAGATGCCATTAAGTGCACGTTGGAGTCCGAAGAGTTAGAAAAGGGGCATCATGGGGATAGCAGTAGAGTCGAGCTTGACGGGAAATGTTTATGCATTTTGTTTGGGAAATGATTAAAATATGCGTGGCAACAGTGTGTGAAGTTCTTAATAATGATCTTGAGTGAAGGAAAAGCGTTTTTGTATTGCTAGTATTTCAAGGGGTGACGGCTCTCCTCCCCTCTCTTCTCCCGATCTTAAGGGCAGGAGTGATTGAAAAGGAGGGCGTGACACTTTCATGTGTTGTTTTCCCTCACCAGGTTTGGTTGATACCGAGCTGGATATCTCATTACTTACAACACTGCGCATGATGAAGTTTCCAATCTCATGTGTTAAACATTTGTTGAATTTGCAATATGGTTGTTAAATGTTGAGTTATTCATTAATTCCATTTTTGTCTTGTTTTAATATGCTTAAAGGGAGAGTTTAGAGTAAATATTAGCATGTTTTTTTTATTTGCTAAAAGAAAACTTGATCAGGGCCCCTATTTCTTTTTATGAATTGTAACAATTTTATGATTATTGAACATTACTAACTAGAATCATTTGTTTTCATTATCCACCACACCTACCTTTCAGCTAGGCGTCACCTCCCCTCCGCGAGTCATGTTCTACAACCCGTCCCTATCGCGCGTGGTTCACTTTTGCGAGTCAGGGGACGTGGTGGACCCCCCCCCCCACGCGTTCGGGGGCACAATAGATCGTTTAATTAATTCATTCTTATGTTATTTTATTTTATTCAATTCCATTATAAATATTTTATTTACTCATTAATATTTACAGCCCTTATCCCATCAAAAAAATCGTCAAATGTGAAACTGTTTAATCTGATTGGCTTTTATTATTTTTTCTTTGTCCAAGAGGGAGGGGGAAAATTAAAGGTAACCATATAGTTATACTATATTATACATACCGTAATATAATTAGAATAAATACAGTAGCTATAGGTAACCACATGACGTCAGAAACCAATGAACGAAACCAATGAGAGACCTACTTTTATGCTAATTGGAAATAATCCCCGTAAGAGGCAAAAATTTGAAACCGTGATACAGCCAAAATTTCCTGGCCACCCCCTGCTAATATACGGCACTGAACAGGCAAGTACTTAATGACACCTTAAATATAATATTGCAACATATACAGGGTCAGCTGGACATAAAAGACTTCAATTAGCTCTACAACTGTTTTCTATGCACAACCCCGTTCAAATACATATGCGTTGCACGTCTGGCACTGACAACTGTAGCAACACGTAAGTAGCAGTCACTTAAGAGTTGTGCAACTTCAGCACCGTCCACAATTAATCAACGGGAGAAACTGTCTTCATTATGGACACTTATGATTGATTTGTGACGTTGCCCCCCCACTACTTTCGTCAAACTCCCAATAAAATACTAGAATAGTAACTGAGGGGACTAGTCAGGGGTTGAGACACCGCAGAGGGAAAACACGTTGAAGATGACAACATTACTTTACATGTATACTGGTGACAACATTTACCAATATTGAAATCTATTCAACTAACTTATAAAACACCTTTACAGGGGCCCCGGTACTTAATCAAATTAATGTTACTTAACTATCTATCATTTAACGCAATAGATGGGTGGCGGCTTTCAACATAGCTTCACACCCCGAGGTGGAATGATCAATCACGTGCTGAGATATATACACTAGGTTAGCAAAACTCATGGGATAGCAAGCACATTGATTGATGGGCATGGCTCACAAATTCACAGGGGTAACGGATTCTGGGAATGGACCATTAGACGTTGTGGGAAGAGCTTGGATAAGTGATTAATCAGAAATGGTACGTCGTCGCGAGTTGACGTCTTTTGAACGGGGTATGATAGTAGGTGCCCGACGCATGGGATGTTCCATTTCGGCAGTGGTGCAGGAATTTGGCTTTCCCCGCTCAACTGTCTCCAGGGTGTATCGGGAATGGCTGGATGAAGGCATCACAGTCCACAACAGGCGCCATACCGGACGTCCAGCTGCCCTGAATGATAGTGACCGGCGACACCTGGGACGAATGATTCAGAGAGACAGGAGCGCAACAGTGCAGCAAATCACAGACCAGTTCAATACTGGCCGCACTAGAAACGTCTCTCGGTGGACAATCGGTCGGAATCTGCATGCCCTCGGGTTTGGCAGCCGTCGCCCTACACGGGTGCCAATGCTTACCCAGCGTCATCGGACACTCCGGCGTGCATTTGCCACCAACCATCTTGGCTGGACTCTGCAACAGTGGCGTAACGTCATATGATCAGACGAGTCACGATATCAACTTTACCACACTGATGGGAGGCACCGTGTGTGGCGCAGACCTCACAAAACGATGGATCCCGCATGCCAACAGGTGGTGGTGCAGGGTGGTGGGGCGTCAGTGATGGTCTGGGGTGCATTTTCCTGGTTTGAAATGGGCCCTCTGGTTATCGTTGAATGGTCCACGGTATCGTCAACTCATCGGAGACCATCTGCACCCGTTTTTGACATTTCAACACCCTGACGACGTAGCAGTCTTTCAAGATGACAATGCTCCACCACATCGCTCCAATGTCGTCCGCGAATGGTTCTAGGAGCATGCAGGAGAGGTCCAACGACTGAGCTGGCCAGCCCGGAGCCCTGACATAAATCCCATCGAGCATATCTGGGATGCTGTTGAAGTCAGGCTCCAGGCACTGGATCATCCGCCCACGAACGGGCAACAACTATCTTCGGCTCTGCAGACTATCTGGTGTCAACTGCCTCCAGAAGTGTACCAGGGACTTGCAGACTCACTACCACGCCGTATTGCTGCACTCCACAGGGCCAGAGGTGGCCCGATCAGATATTAAGTAACTATCCCATGAGTTTTGCTAACTCAGTGTATATGTTTATACCTTCCTGTTATATGCAAGGCAGATCAGGAAAGAGGGTAAAGCTACAAAACGGTACACCCTGGCCAAGGACACGGGAGTCAAATATTGCACTCCAGAGACGCTAGACCGCACAACGTGGACCCTTTGAAGTGACTGGGAGGGGGGGGGGGGGGGAGGAACACAGGAACCCCAGTTTCCCGTTCCTCACATGAGTGGCACTATGCTAAGCCCCGTATGCACGTTGTTTTCCATACAACAGGCTTTCCCGTGACACGCGATTTATTCGCATCTTGTTTTATCACAATCTTGATAGTCTAAATTCCATTATGATCTAATCTTAACAGAGCATAAGAAAATAGCAACAACATTATGTTCAACAGTACAATCATCATTGGATAACGTCCAATTTGTACTACACAGGTCGAACGCGTCTTTTTAAATATTGTTTTATAACGATTAATAGAGTTAAGCGCTTTACTAGACAACAGTGACCTCATCCACGAAGGAACTCGTGAACTCATAAATGATGCTATTTATTTTCACCTGCCTAGGCCCGCCCCCCCCCCAATCTCTCTGATCTTAAGGCCAAGGATTGGCTTGCATCTCTCCACTAGCCCTGAGAGCACAACCCTATTTGCACTTCCTTGCTACATTTCCTCTTCACAACACGCATACTTGTGGACACTCTTGGGAACTAATACAGTTCGTCGATTCTGTCTTGACGGGACTATTTACGGATACGAAAATACGAGAAAACAAACTCACCCATGCGGTCATCTTATTGCAAACGCTGCGGAGTTGCATACCCTGACGATAGCACTTACAAATAAAGCTGTCGACGCAGAACGGAATAATTCCATCTATCGAGAAGATATCAGCACGGCTGTAAAATGCTTGGAATGTAACATGGAAATCCACTGATTACAATCATATATTTTAAAGAAATATGGGGTTCAAAACAATTAAACGTGCTGGGATTAATTGCTTGGCTACACTTCACATCACCGATTCCGAATTCCTCAACATGACCAACGGCCATTCCATAACATCATCTTAGCAAGAACGAAACGTCCCATTCCGCGAACATCTGTTCGCTACCAACAACAAAAATCAACTCTCATATAAAGTAAACAAAACCTTTCAACAATAGCAAAAAATATTGCCTGTTTTTTCGGAACATATGACTGATAACAATAAGAAACAACAATGCCTGAATGCTGTCGAGTCGCAATGAGCGACAACGGCCGGGCAATTGAAAGTTTCTTAATAATAAGGTAATGAAACTTACAACAACTAAAATATAACACAGTTTATTTATTGAAATGAGGCACATAACCAGCCACAACACAATCACAGCAAAATAAACGCTAAATAATTCACAATCCAAACTTAAAATCAACACGCGCAACAGCTCGATCCCCCCCTCCCCTCTTAATCACAACCCGGACACAATGCACATTTGCTACACAAATAAACTTTGAACAAACGATAACAGCATTCATCAGCATTCAGAAAACAATCTTCCTTGACAAACAAACCACTTACTCATAAACAAATACACAAAAAACTTGCCTCTGCCGGACGCAGCGCATTATACTGATATTCCATGTCACATACGCCCGACAGAAGACCCAAATATAATCACCTTGGATTATGGTCACTACGTTTAAACGCTTAAGTGACAGAATCCCAATCGACCTTGCTGGGTCCACAATTAAGGTGGGGTACGCACCCCGTCCCCTTTGCTCATAAAAGAGTAATCTACCTGGGGACCCCTTATTAAGTTATACCTTTGTAAACCAGGCGGAGGTTCGCTCACATTAACATCACTGCTATTACCCTCGGGCTCGTCATCTGCCACATCCTGCACCGTCTGGTTCATCACAACGCACAACTGGGCAACGTTAACTCTAAATTCCTCCTCTTCACTATCACTTTCATACTCTTTGCTTACATTTCCCCTGGCCCTTGCAGTTGTCTGTTTTGGCCTCCTTGGAACATTGTCCTCCTTTTCATACAATTTTAGCCGATCGACATAGACCATTGTGGCATCATGTTTTTTGACCCCACATATACGGTAATTGACTGTAGAAACTCGGTCTACCACCCTAAACGGACCAACATATCGGAGAGAGAATTTCCTCTTACGACCACCTTGTCGTAGCAGCCATACCTTGTCCCCAATTTTAAATTCCCTAGTTGCCCGGCGCTTGTTTATACAAGTCAATCTGGATCTTGTATTTGCTGGATCATATCTTCTTACTGCCTCTCTCGCAGCCGTCAACGTTTTAACTAACGATATTACCCTCTCACTAAGATTTTGGGAATCTCCACTGTTTTTACACCCTGATTTCGGCATTTCAGGATCGAATCTGTATAGTAAAAACGCAGGACTGTCCCCAAGTGCTTCGTTCCAGTTCGTCCGCAGAGACAATAACGCGAACTGCAACACATCCTCCGAGCGCTTGGGGTGGTTGTCGCACAACGCCGAAATGGTCTCGCAGAGCGTCTTATTACAGCGCTCTAGGATCCCATTCGACGTTGGGCGGTATGCAGTGGTGAGCTTATGTACAACGCCCAGCTCCGCACACATTTCCTGAAAAATCTCAGGGGTAAAGTTCGGACCCCTGTCGCTCACCACTTGTCGTGGGATACCATAACGGCTGACAACATTCTTAATGAATGACCTCGCAATAGTCTCAGCCTCCGTTTCCGAATAGCGGGTAAACAAGTCTGTCATGACCAGCAAAAAACCTGTTACCATGACATGACCGCTCCACCGGTCCCACGACATCCATGACCACTACATCGAAGGGAAATGATGCTGAGATCCCTTCCTGCCATGCAGCACGAACCATATTCCCCTTTGAACACTGGCAGGCTGTGCACAGCTGCACCCTCTGAGCCACATCATGCCCCATATGAGGCCAAAAATACATCTTCTGCAATCTACACAGAGTTGTGTTGATCCCCCTGTGGCCCCCAAATAGCCCACTTGGTGCATCCTCTATCACATGTTCCCTAAGGGCTTCCGGGACACATATCCTTCCGCGTACATCGGAATCCTTCGCACGGTGACACACAACTATTCCCTCTTCTCGACTATGCGACCCACCCAATAGTGCTACATTCCTTCCATCCTACACTTGGTCCTCTAAGGATCTCAGCCACCCGTCGTCCGCTTGTTTCTGCTGAATTTCACTCAGCCATTCCCGGGAATTTAGGTCTACAACAATCGCACTGCACTGCCGAGTTAAGAGGTCTGGGACTATGTTGTTTTTCCCGACGGTATACTGGTAATCGAACCCGAACTCTTCCAATGCGAGTGACCATCGTAATATTCGCTGATTAGTGTCCCGCATGCGCTGTAAAAACGCAAAGGGCTTATGGTCCGTCTGCATGGTAGTGGGGTACCCGAGGATGATATGGCGGAACTGCTCTGCTGCCCGCACAATCGCTAGCGCCTCTTTCTCAATGACCGAATAATTCAGTTGGGCACCCTGTAGCTTCATGCTATAATACGCGATAGGCCGCTGTTCCCCATCCACCTGTCGTTGGAGCACCCCACCTAACGCATACGCAGATGCATCAGCGGATAGTACGAAGGGCCTCGCATAGTCAGGCGCGACCAGTACTGGCTCCGTGCTCAAAGCACTCTTTACCATTTCAAATGCTTTTTGGCATGCCTCATCCCATCTAAATTTAGCTCCCTTTTTGGTCAAATTTATCATTGTTAGCAATATTGCCGATAAATTTGCGATAAAAGTTTATCGACCCGATAAAGCCGCGAACTTCCCTCACATTTGCTGGTGCCCTCAGCCTCCAGATGGCTTCCACGTTATCAGGATCCGGGAGCGAACCATCGGCAGAAATCACATGCCGAAGATATTTGACCCTGGATATGCAGAAACAGCATATTGATGGCTTAACAATTAGCCCATGTACCTGGAGCCTCCCCAGTACCCAATGGAGCAACTCCACATGTTCGTCAAAAGTTGATGACGAGATCAGAATGTCATCAAGGAATGCGTGCACATTTGTGCCAAGCCGCTCTCAGCACCGACACGATAGAGCTCTGGAAGATGTGCGAAGAGTTCTGCCTCCCCTGAGGCAACTGCGTCAGTTGAGATTTACCCCAGGGGGTTTGGAAGGCATAGCACTCCTTCAGTGTCTCGACCAATGGGATCTGGAAATACCCCCATTGTTCAGGTTGAGCACTGTAAAGAGGCTATGACCCTCCAGCTCCTCCAGAATGTCACGTACCATAGGTGCCGGGAAATCGACAGACTTGGTGCGCGCATTCACCCTCCTCAAATCGAGGGTTATTCTCACCTCGCCATTCTTTTTCGGAACGACATGTACTGGAGAGTTCCAGCTTTATTTGAGTTCTATGATATCCGCCGATCTTAGCTCCCCCAATTTACCCCTGTATGCTTCCCGAAATACGAGGCATGTTTTTTAAGTAAGTACCGTTTTGCGATTCCACCGCCGCAGCGCTACGGTCGGCGTTCCGCGCATGCGCGCTGGTTAACTACATCTCTTGTCTACGCACTGACGCCATTACAGTCTGATTCTTCATTGTATACGTTGTTTACTGAGTGTTTAAGATGCCTCCGACAATCGTGAGTCCCGCCGATTGTGAAGTACGTGCTGTTATACGATTTCTTAGTGCTAAAGGCGTAAAACCGATCGATATTCATCGTGAGATCTGTGAAGTGTACGGACAAAACATTATGAGTGATGGAATGGTAAGGAAATGGGTGAGAGCATTTAAAGATGGCCGCACAAATGTGCATGATGAAGAACGGAGTGGGCGTCCTTCGGTCGTTAATGAAGATTTGGTGCAGAAAGTGGACACAAGGTGAGAGAAAACAGAAGCTTTACAATTTCATCATTGTGCGACTGCTTTCCTCAATATTCTCGTAGTGTTTTGTATCGCATTGTGACCGAGAACTTGAATTACCGGAAATTGTGTTCACGTTGGGTTCCAAAAATGTTGACGGATTTGCACAAAACCCAACGTTTAGGCAGTGCACTGACTTTCCTTGAGCGGTACCACAATGAAGGTGAAGATTTTTTAGACCAAATTGTTACTGGTGACGAAACATGGGTGGCCTACGTCACACCAGAATCGAAACAACAATCCATGGAATGGCGACATTCATCATCACCCAAAAAAGTGAAGTTTAAGCAAACAATTTCTGCCCGGAAAATCATGTGCACAGTTTTTTGGGACAGAAAAGGAGTATTGCTAGTGGAGTTTCTGCCTCGTAATGAGACAATCAATGCAGCGTCTTATTGTGAGACATTGAACAATCTGCGTCGTGCAATCCAGAACAAAAGACGTGGCAAGTTGAGTAAGGGTATCGTTTGGCTGCATGACAATGCCCGTCCACATGTGGCTAATCGGACCAAAGATCTCATCAAATCTTTTAAATGGGAAACTCTAGATCATCCTCCATACAGCCCTGATCTGGCGCCCAGCGACTACCATTTGTTCCTGCACTTGAAGAAACACCTGGGTGGTCAGCGTCTTCAAGACGATAACGAAGTCAAAACATTTGTGATACAGTGGTTAACAAGTCAGGCGGCAGAATTTTATGAGGAGGGTATTCAAAAACTGGTGCCACGTTATGACAGGTGCCTCAATATTCACGGAAATTATGTAGAAAAGTAGATTAAGGTACAGGCTTTCATGTAAAAATAAAATTAATGCGATATCTTTGCACGTCTTTTTTTAATTCCAAAACGGTACTTACTTAAAAAACATGCCTCGTATATGTGGAATACTATATAGCTGCACAAAGATGGGTTGTGATTTGTCAATCTCTTATTCCGCTTTAAAATCCACCACCCCTTTGACAACAGTGACCTCATCCGCGAAGGAACTCGTGAACTCATAAATGATGCTATTTATTTTCACCTGCCTAGCCCCCCCCCCCCCGATCTCTCCGATCTTAAGGACGGGGATTGGCTTGCATCTCTCCACTAGCCCTGAGAGCACAACCCTATTGCGCATCCTCGCTATCTTTCCTCTCCACAACGCGCACACTTAGGGGCACTCTTGGGAACTAATACAGTTGGTCGATTCTGTCTTGACGGGACCCACTCATGGATACGAAAATATGAGAAAACAAACTCACCCAGGCGGTCATCTTATTGCACACGCTGC
>JAHWFO010088325.1:422880-440665 GCA_023313115.1 Rhysida immarginata | reverse complement strand
TGTTTGTAGTGACGGCACGTGTGGAATATTAATTATGATATTACGCACGCGTCGTCACAAAAACAATTAAACGTGCTCGGATTAATTGCTTGGCTACACTTCACATCGCCGATTCCGAATTCCCCAACATGGCCGACGGCCATTCCATAACATCGTCTTAGCAAGAACAAAACATCCCATTCCGCGAACGTCTGTTCACCACCAACAACAAAAATCAACTCTCATATAAAGTAAACAAAACTTCTCAACAATAGCAGAAAAATATTGCCTGGTTTTTCGGAACATATGACTGATAACAATAAGAAACAACAATGCCTGAACGCTGTCGAGTCACAATGAGCGACAACAGCCCGGCAGTTGAAAGTTTCTTAATAATAAAATAATAAAACTTACAACAACTAAAATATAACACAGTTTATTTATTGAAATGAGGCACATAACCAGCCACAACACAATCACAGCAAAATAAACGCTAAATAATTCACAATCCAAACTTAAAATCAACACGCGCAACAGCTCGATCCCCCCCTCCCCTCTTAATCACAACCCGGACACAATGCACATTTGCTACACAAATAAACTTTGAACAAACGATAACAGCATTCATCAGCATTCAGAAAACGATCTTCCTTGACAAACAAACCAGTTACTCATAAACAAATACACAAAAAACTTGCCTCTGCCAGGCGCAGCGCATTATACTGACATTCAATGTTGTTAATTATAATATCTTCACTCTCATGTTTAATAATGTATTTGCTTTCTCATGTCCAATAATGTATTTACTTATTTATGTTCAATAATGAATTTGCTTCCTCATGTTCAACAATGAGATGATACACCTTTGTTGTGTTGCTAAGTTTTTTTTTTTACTTACTGTTCTAAAAGATGTTCTGAATGAGTGTCTTTGTGCTGTGCTTTCAATGAATGTCAATGTCAGTTAATAATTTTTCATGTACTGTATCTCCTCATTTGAAGACTTTTCTTCTAATAAAGATAGGTGTTTCATAAATTAAACGCTGATGCATTCTGCAATATTTATTGGAAGCCTAACACGTTTGTAAGCCTAACAAATGTCACAGATTAAAAGTAAATAAAACATTCTTACCACAACGTCGTCTAATTGGCGGCATTACTTTGTATTTTTCTTGCTTAAGCAGGGGCCAAGGATGCAGTCCTGCGTCAGCGCTGCAAGTGGCCAATCGAACCCGGCAGCCGTCCGTTGAATATGTGATGTCAACACGGAGTAAACGATATTCCGCAGAATTTATTTAACACACATCTCTGATGCATGAACTGCTAAAAAATCTTTTAAATAATCAAGCATTGTCAAAGACCCATAAGGGGTAATGTTCAAACATCGACATCGTTCAACTCAGCTTGAGCGAAACACGGCCTCTCAAGCCGACAGCATGTCTACAACAACACATGAATTTTCCCAATCTATTTTTTTTTTTTTTTTAAGAAATTTGTTGCCAGAACAACATCAAAAGAGACAACAATGCCTCATCGAGAGGCTGATATTATCTTCTCGGAAGTCCTTCCTTGACAACAATATCACCTCGACAACAATAGCGAACGCTGCTGCGTCGCTATAACGTGACAGCGATCAGTACAACAGGGTTACAAAAAAAAACATAAAATCAAGTAATTAAGGAATAAAAATGATTTAATCACAATCAAAAGAAAACAAACACAGCAAAAGTCACTGTAGCAACTATAAGTTATTTTTGCCGGGTCTATGTGACAAGCCAACTGACATGTCACATACGCCCGCAAAAAAGAAACACATATCATGCAATGATTAAAACTAAAGGGTCCCGTAAAAAAGAGCTAATTTAATGATTAATTAAATTCCTGAATCTACCATTCTAAATTATGCTAATTACGCCTTGACACCCTATTCCTAATATTGACCCATGGCTGCCGTCTCACATTATATCGGTGTGGATCCGCAGCCACCACCTCCTCTCTTATTTCCCCATGAGGGACTATTTTAACTGGCTCCTCAACACCACCCACGTCCACAATTTCTGGTGGTATTACCTGCACTGGAGTGCATCTGGGACCTCTTCTACGAGGCACCTCCACCTTCGATTCATCATCTGATTCAGTAGCTATTTCATTAGGGCCTGGCCCCCCCACCACTGCACTCCCTTCTCTCCCATCTTTTGTGAGTAGTGATTGGCTTCCTTGGACCACGAACACTCACCTTAAGCCTGTTCACATCATGGTTGCCACAGAATTCCCATTTTCAATTTCCCTGACTTTTCAATGACTATCCCTGGTCTTTATTTCAAAAATCCCTGACTATTCGTCATACCTATAGCAAACTCTAAACTCAAAAAATTACACAGCAGGGGGGGGGGGTGCACTTGTTTAATTCACTCAGGTGAACATGCATGCACGTTATACTTAGCATAGTATTATAACAATGAAAATTAAAATTAACTTAACACTACAAGAATTGTACATTCAAACCTATCAAACACAATGAACAAAAACCATAAATTAAAAATAAAACCCTGACACCCTGACACGCAAAACAAATATGGAAGGGAAGTACACAAAGATATCTGATCATCAAGCACACCCAGCATACTAGCTTTATCGGACAGAAGTTTAACTATTATTGGTTTCAGTTCCTCTATTTTCTTTAGAAGGGATGTCTTGGATGCGGCTTCGGCATTTTCCGCTTCTTTGTCAGAAAGTGATTTTTTCAGAGCGTCTTCATATCTACTCCTCACTTTCCTAAATGAATGTGTCATTTTCTTGTCAACTTGAAAGCTACGCACACCACCTTCATTTTTCAGGCCATCATACACGGATATTTCCAAGGCTTTTGACACAATTTCTAGACCGCAACTCTTATATGATCTCGAGTCCCTTGGAGTATTGAAACATTACATCGAACTATTGCAGGACTATTTCCAAGCCAGAATGAACATTATCAATTTTGATCCTTTGATTGGCAGACCTTCCATGCGTGGCATCGTTCAGGGTTCGGTCCTCTCCTCTATGTGGTTTCAACTGCCTCGCTTTTCCGTCTTCCTTTTAATCTAGAAATTGCGAGCTATGTTGACGACAATTTTCTTTATGCATCCTATCACCCTCAAGATCACGATAATATCATTAAATTACTTCAGCAAGATCTAGATTCCTTATCCAATTGGTATACAAGTAAAGGCCTTTGCCTGAACCAGGCTAAGACAAAAATCATGGTTGTCCACAAAGGAGCGTTAAATCTTACTCCCCTCAAGATCCTGGGCATAACGACTGACCCTCTTCTTAACTTCAATGACCTAATCGATCAGCTTATAACATCCTTGAATCGAACTAATTTTCTGGTTAAACGAATCCGATCTCTTTTATCTGTCTCATAAATTCGCCAATTTTTACTATCTGTTATTGTCCCAAAACTCGCTTACGGGGCCCTTTTTTGGTCCTCCACCCCCATTACCAACCTAAAGAGGCTAAAAGTCTCGTGTAATAAAATACTTCGGATAGCCTTTAAACTAAACAGACTTGATGGTGTCCACTGCTTGTTCTAGCTTTAAAGTGCCGACTCTTTCGACCATTAGTAAGGTTGACCTCATTGTTGAGGTAGCAGAGGCCTTACGTAATGATAAACACCCCGTGGCATTTATCAAAACTTGATTCAATTCAGATGTGAGTGTTCGTCAAACCCGGCGTTTCTTATTTATGGTTCCCGAAAAGAAGCTGTTTTTAAATCTAAACATTTTCCCTATAGTGCAGTCGTTATGTGGAATGACTTACCGTATGAAATACGTTCAACTGTCTTTGCGTGTAGTTCTTTTAAATGTATGACAACATCCACTCGTTTTAAGCGGCGTGTGAATTGCTTTTTTAACAACATATGATTGTGTGACATTCCATGTCAGTTTGGATGTCACGTGGGTCCGGTGAATGACACTAGTAATTTAAAAAAACTTACCTGTGGATTTTTGTTTATGGTAGGCTTTTAGTGATCACCCACACTGGTGGGGACTGAGTGGTTGAGATTCTGATTCTGTTGTACCATTCGTTTTTGTAGGTGCATTTTGGCAATTTAGTAAGTGTAAAGTATATTCATAATGCATTTATAAGTTTTGAAACTGATGTTTACCTGTTGATCCTGTTAATTGTTTGTATTGCAGTGATTGTCTTTATCGTTGACTTGTGGCGAGAGTGTTTTTTTGTGTTTTGTGTTGGGGATTGCGATTGTTGTCAGTGAATTCTAGGAAGATCATCGCAGCTTCCAGCGGAGTATTGTTGGGTTAAAATTCAGAGAAAAGGTGCTCAGGGAGCGAATGATTTGCTTGTTGTGTTTTTAAATGTTTTTTGTTTTTTTTATGGGCATTCCAGTGTCAGCTTCCAAGCAGTGAGGCCGTGTGTCGATGTTTTAAAAATTCCATGCTTTCGAACGTCAGGGCCACGGAGTTCGCGCTGGGATGTGTGGTTGCAATAAGATATATGCTGATTAAAGATTAGAATTTAATAATGGATCTTTAAGTTACGTTTAAGAAATATGATGCGTTGAAAGTGTTAGTCAAACAAGGTTAATGATCGAGTAGAGCAACGAAGTAGCGAGTCCCAGCAATTGCAATATGGAGGAGCTGCGAACATGTGGTGAAGCAAGTTCAATCGGACAGTAATGCGGCTGCCAAGCAGATTTTTGATCGGTAATTTTGCGAAAATCTTCATCTTTGGTGAGTGAGTGTTTAATTAATTACATGGAACATGATAGAGCCGAGTGGATATCCCAGTGAGCATCGGGACATGGGGGAGCAACGACCCTGAGCCTCAGAAGCAATCAGTTACGTGTGTAATCACGTTTTGCGAGGTTGGCATTGACGGCATCTCAGGAGCCCGCCAGTGGCTGCCGAGTTTGAGCACATGCGCCCACCATGAGGGGTCACCGTGCCTCTCCTCTTCTCTGATAATAAAAGAGGTACTGTGCATTTTCTGGCGTACGTTTTGGAGTATTTAATTCGGGGATCATAATCGCTCTTACCGAACACGACAGCACTGGATGAGGCATCCCCCCTCATGACAACATGCACTAGAGTGCAGACGGTTCATGTCGAGTTGAGCACCGCATAGCATATGTACAACCCTAGCATCAATGAACTTCGGACACCTACAGAATTTTGGATAAGTACAACGAAACTAATTGTAAACAAATGAAAATTACTTTATTGAGTGCACAGAGCAACAGTACAACTGTGATATAGCATTTTAACATAAAAAATAAACGAGAAAATTAAATAAGCGACTTTTTGTAATGTTTCGTTTTCAACACGTTGCGAAGAACTTCGTACACCGTACCGTTTATTGCACATTACCACTGACTGGCGTCACCTTTCCGACGAATGACGCTCCGAAGTCGTTGAGGCATGCTGGACACTAACTTCTGCGTCGTTTCTACTGGAATTTTGTCCCACTCTTCAGAAATACACGCCCGCAACTGCTGCAGTGTTCGAGGCTTCCGCTGTCTGACTTTTCGCTTTAGAATGCGCCATACATTTTCAACGGGTGACAGATCTGAGCTGCAGGCAGGCCAGTCAAGCACCCTGAAACGTTGCTGTTGTAGCCAAGCCTTGGTGTTCCGAGCAGCATGAGGCTTTGCGTTGTCCTGCTGAAAGATGCTTGGTCTTCTATTGAACAACTTTTGGCGGGATAGACACAGATGCTGTTGAAGAATGTTTATATAGGCAGCAGACTTAATAGTGCCCTCGCAAAAGTGAAGCGATCCTGTCCCGGCTGCACTCATGCAGCCCCACACCATCAGCGATGCAGGCTTCTGAACTTTCCCCTGGTAACAGTCGGGATGATTACTTTCGTGCTTGGTGCTTAGCACCTTGCGATCGTTGTTACCATACATCACTGCAAAGGTGGACTCGTCGGACCACAGAACACTATTCCACTGAGCAAGGGTCCACTTTAGATGGGTTCTGGCCCATGCTATCCGGCGACGCTTAGCTATAGTGCTCATAAATGGCTTCCTCTTTGTAGCGTATAAGTAATAGTTGCATCTTCTGATGTAACGGCGGACTGTGCTTTCGGATATGGGTATATGAAAATATTCTCGAGCCCAAACAGTCATTTCACTTATGGGAGCATGCCTGTTTTCACAATGTAACGTCGAAATACTCGTAGGTCCCTAACATTCAATAATCGCTGCTTGCCTGGTGCAGTCCCTGGTTCTGTTTTCCCGATTTTTCTGAAATGCTTGATGATCCCATTAACAGTAGAGAGTGGAACTGATAATTCATGGGCAATAGCTCGCTGGGATTTGTTATTCTGGAACTGCTGTATAATTTTTTGCCGTATACACGTTCCTACTGGTTTACCACGTCCCATGGTTCAAAACAACACGAATACTGTGCTCTGTCGCAAGGACGGTGCTTTTAAAGCCTGATGCAAAGCATTCTGGGCGTTTCTACAGCCTTCAGGAAAGTTCTATATGCTGGCGACCCCTTGTGTACGAAGTTCTTTGAAACCAGTTGACAACGCAATTTTACATAAATTTGAATAAATTATTTCACACCATTAAATCGATTCTAAATCGATGTTGATATTGTTACATATACTCAGTAAATCTATTTTCATTAGCCTGCAATCCTGTGTATGCACTTTTCACTGTGTTTTTAGCCAAATTACTTGGTGTCCGAAGTTTATTGATGCTAGGTTTGTATATTTTGTAGCGTAATTTTAGTTTCGAAGGGCCCCTCGAAATTAGGTACTAACTAGGTTGTGTTTGTGAAGTTTTGTATCAAATTTCGTGCAATAAAGTGATGTCCTAATGATCGTACCAGCTTAAGTCTGTGCATTTATCATTTTCTGGTCCCAAAGCCTTGACATGCCCGCTCCCCAGCGCATACCCTATTGATGGTCGTGGAACTGTTCACGAACTGGGGGGGTGGTCACGTCTCAATTGTTCTTTTATTGTTTTTTGTTCTTGGATTTTAATCTTTTCTTGATCTTCTCTGTTCTATTCCTGTTTGTTCTTTTTTTTTTTTGATAATATGCTAGTATGCTAGTATTGTTTCCTTTTACTTCTTTAGGAGTGCTCAACATTAATAATAATAATAATAATAACCCTCGTGTGGTCCTACGTCAACGTCGTGCGAGGGGGGCAACATCTTAGAGAGATGGCCCTAGTTAACAGGTCTGACTACTCTACCCTTAAATTAATCTTGAGGGTCCAGATGACCCAGTAGGGCTGATGAGCTGATTACATCAACCAAGGGCCTGCTGATGATGGAGATGGCTAACAGGACCACCTATTTATTGGTGATCACTATGATTAGTGCTAGTGCGTTATCTGATACCTGCTCGGACGTCACCTGGGTTACCAAGGTCCGCGCTCGTGGGTTAGGCAGAGGCTCACGTTTGAAAAATATGCCACAATCTCCCATGGCCACTGGTGGCAAAAGCAGCACCAACCCCTGTTCGGCTACCGCAATGCCACAACCTGTCCCTAGTGTTTCCAGAGCTTCTTTGCCCTCGACCACTAAAGCAGGCAAGCCACGCCAACACATGAAATGACATATTATGACAAACCATTTTATAATGAGAGCCTACTACGCAGTCACTAAATTGGAAACTGACACTACAGCTTACAGAGACACTTTCAAAGAGACATATCCTCACATCACAGTCACTGAACAATGCACTGCAGATCAGCGTCGCACAATTGTTATGAACAATTTAATACCCTTACCCACGCTACAGAAAATAAAGCAATAAGTTCCACAACAGCTACAAGAACACAAGCCATCTCACAAACCGACACTCAACACACAGATTCAAACACTAATATTGACATCACTAATGAACTTGTTGAAAACACACTCAATAATGAACTTCACCATGATATTCATCCACAACACAACATGAATACCAAACTTACTTATTGAAACATTAAATGACACCCTACAAAGATATTTTACAGTTTACATGGGAACAGATTCCACACAAAGTCCAGGTATACCTAAAATAAACATAACAGCAAAACAGGGGAAATTTTATCTTACATGAACACATATCTTACCACAGTACATTGAAGAAAATCTATCTTTAGAATACATACACCTACTGTATCGCGCCTCTGGGCGAGCTAACTAATAGTGATGCTTGAGGGTGAGGTCTGCAGTGTTTATGTTAAAAAGGAACTGAAAACTAATGAGTAAACGAAATTGAATACCCTATTTATTTTCTCTTTCTTAAATTGACAGAATTATGCGTTGTAACCTCCGTAACTCAATAATTGTAACCTATCTCATTTTATACAATCGACGGACTGTTTAACATTAGAATTCATTTTCATATTAATTCATAAACATTGTTAACTGATTTAATAGATTTATAATAGGGATTAATCTCGGGCTATTCATTTTTGTTTAAAATAGAAGTATAAACTCTCCTAAACAAAATTAACAGGAACGACGTTCTATTTTTGTTTTAATTAAAATAGTGTCCACCATCTTGATCTCGAACCAGATTATAATTCTCTTGACTAGATCCACTTATGATCCTGATATTCCGCAGCTATCGTACTTGATGGAAAATGCGGCAGATAGAGGGGCAGGGGGAGGAGGGAAAGAGACCGGGAGAGGAAATTGTTAGTATGGGAGCAACCCACCCATTACCTGCCATTGTCAAACTCCGCTGGGCAACCATAGTCGTTCGCCTAGGACGTTCTATCGTGTAGTGGCAACGTAACAGTCTTCCGATCCCAATGGTAGAACACAGATTTCTAAGTCAACACAAATAAAAAGGGAAAAAAAAACAACTCCAAATAGCGTAAACTAGGTATGAATTTTTACAGTTCGATAAAGTCATATTCGGTAAACTACTCATCCTCTCTGGAACGATCCTTGTTCATCTCATCGAAAAAGGCTTCCGTGGTAGGATTCTGCGTACGGAGTAAGGCTCTTTTGCCAATTCAGACTACTTCTTCACATAACGCCAAGTACAACTTCATAGTCTCATACTTACAAAAGGACTCCTTCCGTACGGAAGGCAAAGTTTCCACACCTTGGCTTCATCCACACCACAACTAAGACTCTTATTTTTCAGCCCTCGGCTCAAAAAAAAAACAAAAAAAAAAAACGGTGTCTCGTGCTTTAACAATTCCCTAGTTGCATCCTCATTCTTGACGTCTCAAATTTCTTGCGACTAGCTTCCTCAACAAAGGGTTCGACAACAATTTAACTCATATTTCATCAATTGTCGCAATATAAATCTCGTTTAAAAACTATCATCGAGAATAATTCTTATAATAATAATCCGTAACATACAGTCGTTTTTAATAAAATAACAAAATTCAAACTGGGGCGCTATACTACTCATATACACTAGGGCTCTTACAGTTATATCCACACTGGGTAGGAAACCAATCCATAAACACAAAAAAAAATTATACACCCAACAGAAACCTAAATGGCAAAAGCGGATTGAGTCTGAGATTGACAAAATCCACAAGCAGTTAAATAGACTTACACAGTACACTAAAAACAACACTTCATCAAAGCAGAACAAACGCCTCAGACAGTTATTTAAGAAGATTAAATCACACACCAGACATGAGCAGCACAATCAACACATTACAGAATATATGGACACATTAAAACAAAAGTTAGCTGCAAAAACACAACGCCTGAAGAGATACAAAACATGCACTCAGCACAAACAGCAGAACAAGTTATTCACAGACAATGAGAAGACATTCTATAGCAGTTAAAATAACATTATACACACACACACACACACAAAACACTGGTCTGCCAACACAAACAGCACTCCAACATTATTGGTCGTCTCTTTGGTCTGTCTCAGTTGAACATAATAGGAAAGCTAGCTGGATCAGGGAAGAGGAGCAATTAGCATCCACGCTATCAAATATGCCTTATATTGACATAACAGCAGATGAACTTGTGCCACCCACGTGCGGGGGCGTGACATAGATGGGGTCGTGGGACAAACCCGACCTTTGTACGTGGCAGCAAGGGAGAGTGGACTCGTTAGAGGTCGGAAAAAAAACAAACATACACCCAGTGTGCTTCGGTTTACTATTGACTTTAATATTTATCTAAAGATTGCTCAAACAAATTGGAAATAATCAATATCAATAAAATAATTAATAACTTATTACAAATCGGGGGCCCCTTAACACAGTTAACAACAATATCTTAAAGATTGGCATAAACTTAATGCACTCGGCATATTGAGTACGTAATCTGATTATAATACCCTTATTACTATCATACATCTGTGTTTGGTTCATATCAGTGACCTGCTATTACGTAGAGTGGCTCAGGTATGCTAGCTATCCTCGTTTGACTGATCCCGTTATGGCTAACAGCTATATACCGGTAAACAACGCCACGCAAGCGTCGTGTACCCCTTTTAAATGAGGGAGGGATACGGTAACCCTGGGAAAGCAATACCAATTATATAGCTTATCTAATTAGCTATATTCCTTATTTCTCCGTCACTCAGGTTTATAGCTGCCGTGTATACCTGTCCAAATCTCTATTTTTACGCTTAATTAGTACTGTGATGATCACTTATATAAATAACTTTTATCTTTATAATTATTCATATTTACTAGTACAGACAAGACTAAATTATTAGACTTTCTTTTAAGAATTATAAAGCTCAATTTAATATTAGCTTAATAACTGTCCTATCTGTTTTTATCCTTGTTTAACTATAAAGCGGTATGCTTTTCTACACAAGTCCTTATACAGGGAGCGTTCACTTAATAGGTTTTGCCCTTTCGCTCGCGTACACTAAACGCGCATAAGAAAAATAGTTCCGCGAACTTGGACTCAAAATCTTCACTAGTGACTTTTATTGATTTATGTTCAATCTTGAACTCATTAAAACGTTATTTTACGCTGCATCGAATATAATTTAAATGATCTCACCGCTCTCGTTGGCAAGGTGTTTTCTCATCTCAGTTGACAAAAGAGCATTCACATCGTTCTATGTTGTAAAATACGACTTGTGCAGATTCGCCTCCTCGTTATTGATACAAAATGACATCTTATTGCGGGTTCAGACGTTTTTTGTTTTTTTTTCATTAAAACAATCTGCTGCCGCTGCCGAAGCTCATACTTTATTTTTCTATCACTATCGAAAAAAGGATGTTGCGAACTCGCCATTTTCGAATCTCAAGCACGATAGCTTTCGCGCATCGTTCAGCGCCCACTCAACAACACGTCCGTTGCTGACGCTTATCGCTTACCATCTACAAAAACTTAACTTTCTAACATCGAAAGTTAGAAAGGTTGCAGCTTTACCAAGAATTTCTCCCCGCTACAACAAAGCCCAGCCTCTCTGGCTTATGGCATTGTTGTAGAAGTGGGAAACCTCAATCTCTGAAAAACAATAACACTGTTTTTTAAAAACGATAATTTTTGTTATAACAGTCAAAATATTTAACCATGCACACTCATTTCTACAACAGACGCCACACAATCATGCAAATTAATCATGCGCGCTAACACTTATAACAACCAACACCATACCCAACTCCATACACGCAATCCACACACACACAAGAACACACTCCCCCATCAAACGAACCTCACACTGACTCACAGTCACAAACTCTCACAAGTCATTAAACGTACTCACAAGTGGAAGGCTCCAGGTGATCTCACAAGTCAGAACTTCTGGTATAAGCGCTTTACCTGTTTGCATCTTATCCTTGCAAAACAGATCTCCAACACTTTGCAAACACCACAGACATTGCCACATTTCCTCACACAAGGAATAACTAGGTCACAACACTACAGATCCCATACAATATAGACCTATCACATGCCTGCCTACACTTTACAAAATAATAACTGAGCAACCAAAAAGGGATGCCGTAGAAATCACATAGACACAAACAAAATTTACACATAGACACAAACAACATTCTCACGGAGCAACAAAAGGGATGCCGTAGAAATCACACGGGTTGTAAGGAGCACTCCTGATAGACAGTGTGGTCCTATGGCAAACTCACAATAAACATCGACACCTCCATGCAGCCTACATTGATTACAAAAAGGCCTTTGATAGTGTCCCACACTCATGGCTTTTATATACACTATGATTATATAAAATAAACCCTACACTTATCACATTTTTAGAAAGTACAATGCTGCATTGGAGAACTACACTACACCTGACACTCAACAGTGAAACCATCATGACTGACAAAATACAGATAAAACGGGGCATCTTCCAGGGTGACTCACTGAGACCACTCTGGTTTTGTCTTGCACTAAATGCACTTTCAAACAGACTGAACAGCACAACTTAGAGCTACACAATTAAACATAATAAAAGCTGCCACTACACGCTTTCACACTTACTCTACATGGACAACATGAAAATCTATGCCTCCACACAAACACAATTGCACCAATTACTTGACATTACACAAACTTTTTCAAAAGACGTACACATGCAATTTGGGTTGGACAAATGCAAAACCATTCATATTGAAAATGGAGTACTCAGGGAAGGGGGCTTCACATTAGATAAACCAGATCACATTGCTGCTATGGAAAATGACGAATTTTACAAATATCTAGGATTTAGGCAAGCCAAGCTTCTGGAGCACAAACACAAAGAATACACTCACTAAACAATATCTACATAGGCTAGAAACAAAACTTAAAACGGATTGAAATTCCAGAAATTTAATTGAGGCCATCAATACTAAAGGTGCATCTCAAAAGTTTAAAGAAACATGTTTTTGTTCAATAGAAAAAATACTATTGAAGCTACTTACAATTAGCTAGCTGTACAAAGCACTTAAAAGAAACTCCTGAAAATATTACTCACGAAAACACAATAGAAATAAAAATATTCAACAAAATGAAGTTTTGCGTGTCTCAAAAGTTTAAAGAACTACCCTCAGATGCTGAATGAAGACGTCCAATATGTAAATTTGCGAGCGACAGGATATTAATCTGTTGCAGAGTTCGTCATTTTTTTCAAAGAAAGCTTTTCTTCCACTCACAATTGACCTACGACAATGCCTCGTCAATCTCAATTCACAATCGATGAAGTGGCTGAAATCTGGCGATTGAAAGCCAACGAACTATCTGTTGCTGATATCGTCACAATTACTGGAAGATCTACAGTAGGGGTTTATAATGTTTTGAAGAGGATTCATTGTTCCACAAAAAACCACGATCTGGTCGTCCCAAAGTTACCTTAACTCGCGATGACAGACGCATTATATGACTGGCAGCCACACAAAATTTTTCTATTCGCCAGATACAAGACGTGACTGGGTTAAACATATCGAAAGACACTTTACACTGTCGAATAATTGCAAGTGGACATGTTGTCTCCAAATAAGACGAAGAAACCACCTCTGACTACCAAGCGCATTCAAGAAAGGCTAAGTTGGACACAAGAACACATGGCCTGGAAAAATGAATGGATGTCGGTATTGTTCAGTGTTGAAAAGAGGTGGAACTTGGATGGTCCTGATGGGTGGGCATCATACAGGCACCACCTATGACAGGAACCGAAGACCTTTTACTCAAGACAACAAGGAAGCGGTTTCTGTCATAGTTTGGGGCGACTTCGCATTCAACGGTACCAAAAATTTGGCTTTCATCAGTGGAGGAGAAAATTCGCTGACATACCAAGAAACCCTTACACAGTATCTGTTCCCATCTGTGATCATTAGTGTGGCCTGGAATTCGTGTTCCAGCAGGATAACGCCAGCATCCATACTTCACGATCAACAATGGAGTGTGATGCTGATATTTCGTACAAAATGAACTTTGTGTGATAACTTTTGACCTGTTTTGAAAGTTAATCTATGAATGAAACTAAATGCAATCTAAGAGGCTCCATATTATATTGGAAATGATTTGTTATAATAAACAAAAATATAATTTTGAGAATCTATGGGGAATCATTTCTCGTGCAGTTTATGGAGGCGGATGTCAATTTTCTTCAACTGATGAATTGAAAAGAGCAATTGAATATGCATGATACAATGTAAGACCAGAAACATTGTTCAACCTCATAAACTCAATTTAAGCCATTGTATAATTCATGCAATGTTTTTTCAGTCGTTCTTTAAACTTTTGAGACACGCAAAATTCTATTTTGCTGAATATTTTTATTTCTATTATGTTTTTATGAATAATTTTTTCAGGAGTTTCTTTTAAGTGCTTTGTACAGCCAGTAATTAAAGCATTTGTATGTACCTTCAATAGTCTTTTTTCTTTTGACCAAAAACATGTTTCTTTAAAATTTTGAGATGCACCTTATGCCATGCTAATACTCTCCTACTCCTTTGGAGTCATACAGTGGACACACACAGATCTTGAGGGACTTGAAAGGAAACAACATAAATTACTTACAAAGCACAGAAAGCACCATCCACACGCAGCTATTGAAAGACTCACTCTGCCTCGTTCAGATCTATTGACATAATAGATCTACTCCAGAAACAGACTCAGTCACTCAGAGAATTCTTTTATTCTAAAGAACACACAACACCATTACACAAAGCAGTCTGCATGGCTGATAAAAAATATACACCTCTGAATCTGAACAGTGTGCAGAAAACCCATAACATTCCTACAACATGAACTAAACTTCAATCATGGCTCGGAAAACAACTCCACGGTAGACATCCTTCTGACCTCAACCAGCCACACGTCAACAAAAAAGCATCGAACTTTTGGTTGAGTGAAGGGAGTCTCTTTGGAGAAACGGAAGGAACCATGATTGCCATACAAGACCAGGTTATTAACACTAAAAGCTACAGAAAACATTATCAAAGATTCGACTGACGGGTCTTGCAGGAAATGCCATATCACAGAGGAAACCATTCAACACGTCATTTCCAGTTGCAAAATACTCACGCAGACAGATTATTTAAACAGACATAACCAGGTAGCCAACATCATACATCAACATCTAGCTAAGATACACAAGCTAAGGGACATCCACACTCCATACTATAAATACAGGGTCTTTATAATTAAAGTTCCATTTTGACATGGCCATAAAAAAACTATTGGACCAAAAGCTATAATACTTGGTAATATTATACAAGAGGGCATGGGAAGTTCATACACACCCAAAAAAAAAAAATTAGTTCAAAAGGTCACCACCAGCATGGAATGGTGCTCTATGCAATATTCGTATACGAAATTAGACACGAAGACACAGGTTTACAAGTCTTTAATCGTTACTAAAATTAGTTACATGTTGAATGTGGCCTTCACCATTTACTGAAAGCAGGTTACACCAGATTACTGTGTCTAATTTCGTATACGAATATTGCATAGAGCGCCATTCATGCTGGTGGTGAACTTTTGAACCAATTTTTTTTTTTTTGGTAGGTATGAACTTCTTATGCCCTCTTGTATAATATTACCAAGTATTATAGCTTTTGGTCCAGTAGTTTTTTTTTTATGGCCATGTCAAAATGGAACTTTAATTATAAAGACCCTGTATATCTCCGACACTGTCTTAGAGAACACCACACACAAACTATATTTTGACAGAGCTATAATCACTGACAAAACTATCATAACAGACCAGACATTACACTAGTAGATAAGCAAAATAAAGTGACTTACATAATTGATATCTCCATCCCCAAGACACACAATTTACAATAGGCATACACTGACAAAATCACTAAATATACAGTTCTTGCACAGGAAATAAAACCCCTTTGGGGAGTTAACAGAGTACACATTGTTCCTATCCTTCTTTCTGCCACTGGGGTTATTCTACATTCGCTACACAAAAGCCTGTCAACACTAAATTTAAACCCACACTTATATAAAACTTTACAGAAAGCCACAATTCTAAATACCTGTCACACCGTAAGGAAATTCCTACACCCAAACATCAATACTCCCACGAGTGCGTAACTTTCCCTCCCTTGCATTTGAGTTCCTTGGCCCTCTTTTGGGTCCGCCTCTGGGATTGGCTTCCGGACTTGATCCGAGTTTGGCTTCCCCAAACAACGACGACGACAACAACAACAACAATAATAATACGAGGCATGTTTTTTAGGTAAGTACCGTTTTGCGATTCCGCCGCCGCAGCGCTACGGTCGGCGTTCCGCGCATGCGCGCTGGTTAACTACATCTCTTGTCTACGCACTGACGCCATTACAGTCTGATTCTTCATTGTATACGTTGTTTAATGAGTGTTTAAGATGCCTCTGACAATCGTGAGTCCCGCCGATTGTGAAGTACGGGCTGTTATACGATTTCTTAGTGCTAAAGGCGTAAAACCGATCGATATTCATCGTGAGATCTGTGAAGTGTACAGACAAAACATTATGAGTGATGGAATGGTAAGGAAATGGGTGAGAGCATTTAAAGATGGCCGCACAAATGTGCATGATGAAGAACGGAGTGGGCGTCCTTCGGTCGTTAATGAAGATTTGGTGCAGAAAGTGGACGAAAAGGTGAGAGAAAACAGACGCTTTACAATTTCATCATTGTGCGACTGCTTTCCTCAATATTCTCGTAGTGTTTTGTATCGCATTGTGACCGAGAACTTGAATTACCGGAAATTGTGTTCACGTTGGGTTCCAAAAATGTTGACGGATTTGCACAAAACCCAACGTTTAGGCAGTGCACTGACTTTCCTTGAGCGGTACCACAATGAAGGTGAAGATTTTTTAGACCAAATTGTTACTGGTGACGAAACATGGGTGGCCTACGTCACACCAGAATCTAAAAAACAATCCATGGAATGGCGGCATTCATCATCACCCAAAAAAGTGAAGTTTAAGCAAACAATTTCTGCCCGGAAAATCATGTGCACAGTTTTTTGGGACAGAAAAGGAGTATTGCTAGTGGAGTTTCTGCCTCGTAATGAGACAATCAATGCAGCGTCTTATTGTGAGACATTGAACAATCTGGGTCGTGCAATCCAGAACAAAAGACGTGGCAAGTTGAGTAAGGGTATCGTTTGGCTGCATGACAATGCCCGTCCACATGTGGCTAATCGGACCAAAGATCTCATCAAATCTTTTAAATGGGAAAGTCTAGATCATCCTCCATACAGCCCTGATCTGGCGCCCAGCGACTACCATTTGTTCCTGCACTTGAAGAAACACCTGGGTGGTCAGCGTCTTCAAGACGATAACGAAGTCAAAACATTTGTGATACAGTGGTTAACAAGTCAGGCGGCAGAATTTTATGAGGAGGGTATTCAAAAACTGGTGCCACGTTATGACAAGTGCCTCAATATTCACGGAAATTATGTAGAAAAGTAGATTAAGGTACAGGCTTTCATGTAAAAATAAAATTATTGCGATATCTTTGCACGTCTTTTTTTAATTCCAAAACGGTACTTACTTAAAAAACATGCCTCGTATATGTGGAATACTATATAGCTGCACAAAGATGGGTTGTGATTTGTCAATCTCTTATTCCGCTTTAAAATCCACCACCCCTTTGACAACAGTGACCTCATCCGCGAAGGAACTCGTGAACTCATAAATGATGCTATTTATTTTCACCTGCCTAGCCCCCCCCCCCCCGATCTCTCCGATCTTAAGGACGGGGATTGGCTTGCATCTCTCCACTAGCCCTGAGAGCACAACCCTATTGCGCATCCTCGCTATCTTTCCTCTCCACAACGCGCACACTTAGGGGCACTCTTGGGAACTAATACAGTTGGTCGATTCTGTCTTGACGGGACCCACTCATGGATACGAAAATATGAGAAAACAAACTCACCCAGGCGGTCATCTTATTGCACACGCTGC